>BMAC01000022.1:2482134-2521652 GCA_014905375.1 Phtheirospermum japonicum | reverse complement strand
ATGATCTCAACCATCAAGATTATCCAATCTAATGGTCAAGATGAGTCCCTAGGTTCACATATAATGACGGGTTCTCATTTGAACCCAACCCTATATATATATATATATATATATATTCCCTATATATTAAGGCAAAATCCTCCTATCCTATGTGTATGTTTCTCACGCTCCGTTAGCAATACATGTTTTTGAGTGTTCTTGTTCCATGCCCCAAAAACCCGAATGATAAGTTGGATGTATTTTTACAACCTCTAATCGATGAGTTGAATCAGCTGTGGACGATCGGTTCACCCTCGTATGATATCTCTAAAAAATAGAATTTTCAGCTGTGGGCAGCTCTCATGTGGACAATTAGCGATTTCCCCGCCTACTCCATGTTGACTCGATTTTTTTAATTAAAACAATTCAATATTTATATATATATATAATTGTATAAAAATAAATCATCATATCATTTTAGTCACGTGAGATGATTTTAACATGGATTTTACTAGAAAAATATCACGAACATGTATGTATTTACACGTGTCGTGTAATTCGATCAAATATATCCACGATACGATCGATCGACTCGTTCCATTGGAAACGTAAAGTAATGAAGCATCGTAATATTTGTGAAGGTACCATGAGATGTGTTTCGTTATTTTAGAAACATGAGAATTAGTAAGTAATAGGTAAATATAACTTTTCTATTATTTTAAATTTATTTTAATTAAAAAAACGAGGGAAATAAAATACCCTCGTAAAAACTAAATGGGAAATATATCCCCTCGGGTTTTTTCGAGGATGTTTTACTCCCCTCGGGTTTTATAATTAAAAAAATAGAAAAAAATATAATTGAGTAATAATAAACCATATCATATCATTTTAGGCACGCAAAATAATTTTAACACGGGTTTTACTAAAAAAAATGTCATCGAGCATGTACGTATTTATACATGTCGTGTAATTTGATCAACAATATCCACTATACGATTGGTTGAATTTTTCCTTTTGAAACATAAAATAATGAAGCGTCGTTATATTTGTGAAGGTATCACGAGGTGTGTTTCGTTGTTTAAGAAACACGAGAATTAGTAATTGATTAATAAATACGATTTTTTATTTTTCTTGAATAAAAAACTAAGGGGAATAAATCCCCTCCGTCTTATTTAAATTAAAAAAATAAATTTTAAAAAAATATAATTGCATAAAAATAAATCATACCATATCATTTTAGGCGCGTGAGATGATTTCTACCCGGATTTTACTTGAAAAATATCACCGAGCATGTAAGTATTAACACGAGTCCTGTAATTCGATCAACAGTATCCACGATACGAACGATCAACTTCTTCCATTGGAAACGTAATGTTATGAAGCGTCGTAATATTTGTGTAGGTACCACAAGGTGTGTTTCGTTGTTTTGGACACGAAAATTAGTAATTGATTGGTAAATATAATTTTTCTACTTTTTTGAGTCTATTTTGAATTAAAAAAACAAGGGGAATAAAATCCCCTCAGTTCCAAGGGGATTTTACTCCCCCGGTTATTATAACTAAAAACAAATTCAAAAAAGAAAAAAGAAAAAAGAAAAAAACATAATTGAGTAAAAATATACTATATCATAGCATTCTAGGCAAGTTTGATGATTTTAACCCACGTTTTACTGGAAAATTATCACTGAGCATGTACGTATTTACACGTGTCGTGTAATTCGAACAACAGTATCCTCGATATGATCGATTGACATCTTCTATTGGAAACTTAGAGTAACAAAGCATCTTAATATTTGAGAAGGTACACGACGTGTGTTTTGTTGTTTTAAAAACACAAGAATTAGTAATTGATCGGTAATACGAGTTTTTTTACTTTTTTTTGAGTTTGTTTTGAATTAAAGAAAATGAGGGAATAAAATCTCCTCATATTCCGAGGGCATTTTACTCCTCTCGATTTTTTTAATCAAGAATATAAATTCAAAGAAATAGAAGAAATATAATTGTATAAAAATAAACCATATCATATCACTTCAGGCACGTGAGATGATTTTATCCCAGTTTTACTAGGAAATTATCACCGAGAATGTAAGAATTTACATGTGTTGTGTAATTTGATTAACTGTATCCACGATACGATTGATCGACTTGTTCTATTACAAACGTAAAGTAACGAAGTGTCGTAATATTTGTAAAGGTACCATGAGGTGTGTTTCGTTGTTTTAGAAATATAAGAATTAGTAATTGATCGGTAAATACCTTTTTTTATAATATCTTTTTGAAATTTTTTAATTAAAAAAAACGAGGGGAGTATAATCTCCTCGGAAAATCCCAAGGGGAAATATATCCCTTCATGTTTTTCCAAGGGGATTTTACTCCCATCATGTTTTTTAATTAAAAATTATTCAAAAAAATCTGAAAATATAATTGCGTATAAATAAACCAAATCATGTCATTTTAGGCACGTGGGATGATTTTAAACCTTGTTTTACTAGAGAAATATCATCGTTCATGTATGTATTTACTCGTGTCGTGTAATTAGATCAACAGTATCACGATACGATTGATAAACTTATTCCTCTGGAAACGTGAATTAACGAAGCGTCGTAATATTTGTGAAGGTACCACGAGGTGTGTTTTGTTGTTTTAGAAACACTAGAATTAGTAATTGATCGATAAATATATATATTTTTTTTTATTTTTCTTGAATAAAAAAACCGAGTGGAATAAATCCCCTCGATTTTTTTAAATTAAAAAAATAGATTCAAAAAAATAAATAAATCATATTATATCATTTTAGGCACGTGAGATGATTTCAACCCGAATTTTACTTGAAAAATATCACCGAGAATGTACGTATTTACACGTGTTCTGTAATTCGATCAATAGTATCCACGATACGATAGATCGACTTCTTCAATTGGAAACATAATGTTAAGAAGCATCGTAATGTTTGTGAAGGTACCACGAGATGTGTTTCATTGTTTTGGAAACACGAGAATTAGTAAATGATCAGTAAATACGATTTTCTAATTTTTTTTTGAATTTGTTTTGAATTTAAAAAACAAAGGGAATAGAATCCACTCGGATTCCGAGGGAGTTTTACTCCCTCGATTATTTTAATGAAAAACAAATTCAAAATATAAGAAAAAACATAATTGAGTAAAAATAATCTATATCATATATTCTATTGGAAACGTAAGCGTCTTAATATTTGTGAAGGTACAACGAGGTGTGTTTCGTTGTATTGGAAATACGAGAATTAGTAATTGATCTGCAAATATGATTTTTCTAAGTTTATATTGAATTAAAAAAACCGAGGGAATAAAATCCCCTCAGATTTAGTTGGGATTTTACTCCTCTCGGTTTTCTTAATAAAAATATAAATTAAAAAAATAGAAAAAATGTAATTGCTTAAAAACAAACCATACCATATCATTTTAGGACGGTAAGATGATTTTAACCTGGTTTTTACTAGAAATATATCATCGAGAATTTAAGTATTTACACGTGTCCTGTAATTTGATCAAATGTATCCATAATTCGATTGATCGACTTGTTCCATTAGAAACATAAAGTAACTAAGTTTTGTAATATTTGTGAAGGTACCACGAAGTGTCTCATTTTTTATAAACACGAGAATTAGTAATTGATAGGTGATTACACTTTTTCAAATCTTTTGATTTTTTAATTAAAAAAACTGAGAGGAATAAATACCTCTTAGAAAAACTCAGGTGGAATTAAATCTCCTTGGGTTTTTCCGAAGGGATTTCACTCCCCTCATTTTTTTAATTATAAAAAAACTTAATAAAAAAAGAAAAAAAGACAATTATGTAAAAATAAATCATATCATATCATTTTAGGCACGTGGTATGATTTTAAAAAAGGTTTTACTAGAAAATATCACCGAACATATAATTATTTACAAGTGTCATGTAATTCGATCAACAGTATCGACGATATGATCGATCGACTTGTTCCATTGGAAACATTAAGTATCCAAACGTCGTAATATTTATGAAGGTACCATGAGGTGTGTCTCGTAGTTATAGAAACATGAAAATTAGTAATTGATTGGTACATACACTTTTTCTATTTTTTTGAAAATTCTTAATTAAAGAAACCGAGGGGAGTAAGATCCCCTCGAAAAAACCCGGGTTTTTTTTTAACTTAAAATAAATTCAAAAAAATAGAAAATAATTTAATTGGGTAAAAATAAACCATATCATATCATTTTGGGCACGTGTGATGATTTTCGGGTTTTACTAAAAAAATATCACCGAACATGTACGTATTTACACATGTTGTGTAATTCAATAGTAACCACGATATGATCGATCAAATTATTTCATTTGAATCGTAATGTAACAAAGCGTCGTTATATTTGTGAAGGTACCACGAGTAGTGTTTCGTTGTTTTATAACCACGTGAAATAGTAATTGATCGGTAATTACGTATTTTCTATTTTTTATTTAAAAACACCGAGGAAATAAAATCCCCTCATTTTATTCCCCACCATTTACTTAACAAAAATAAATTCAAAAAAAAATTGAAAAACATATAATTGCATAAAAATAAATCATATCATATAATTTTAGGCACATGAGATGATTTTAACACAACTTAAGTAGAAAAATATCAACGAGTGCATACGTATTTACATGTGTCGTGTAATTCGATCAACAATATCCACGATACAATCGATTGACTTGTTCCATTGGGAACGTAAAATATCGAAGCATTGTAATATTTCTGAAGGTACCTCGAGGTGTGTTTCGTTGTTTTAAAATTACGAGAAATAGTGATTGATCAGTTTTTACGTATTTTATATTTTTTTTAATATAAAAAAATGAGGAGAATAAAATCTCCACGGAAAACCTCGAAGGGTAATGTATTCTCTCAGGTTTTTCCTAGGGGATTTTATTCCTCTCCGTTCGTTTAACTAAAAAAACAAACAAACATATAATTGCGTAATAATAAATCATATCATATAATTTTAGGCACGTGGTATGATTTTTACCTAGTTTTAATAGAAAAATTACATCGAGCACGTATGTTATTTACATGTGTCGTGTAATTCGATCAACAATATCCACGATACAATCAATCGGTTTGTTCCATTCGAAACGTAAAATAATGAAGCGTTGTAATATATATAAAGGTACCTCGGGGTGTGTTTCGTTTTTTTAAAACAATGAGAAATAGTGATTGATCGGTAGTTACGTATTTTCTATTTTCTTAATTTAAAAAACTGAGGTGATTAAAATCTCCACGGAAAACCTAGGGGGGAAGTATCCCATCACATTTTTCCGAGGGGATTTTACTCCCCTCAATTTTTTTAACTTGAAAAAACTTAAAAAAATAAAATAAAAAGAAATATAATTGAGTAAAAATAAATTATATCATATCATTTTAGGCACGTGAGATGATATTAACCTGGGTTTTTCTAGAAATATATCACCGAGCACATACGTATTTACATTTATTGTGTAATTCGATCAATAGTATTCACGATCTGACGATCGTCTTATTCTATTTGAAACATAAAGTAACGAAGTGTCGTAATATTTTTAATGGTACCACGAGGTATATTTCGTTGTTCTAGAACCACGAGAAATAGTAATTGATCGATAATTACACATTTTCAAATTTTTTTCTATTTTTTTATTTGAAAAATTGAGGGAAATAAAACCCCCTCGGAAACACCGAGGGGAAATATATCCTCTTGGGTTTTCCAGAGGGTATTTTACTCTCTTCCATTTCTATAACTTAAAATAAATCCACAAAAAATATAAAAAATATAATTGCGTAAAATAAATCATATCATATTATTTTAGGCATGTGGGATGATTTTATTCCGTGTTTTACAAGAAAAGTAACATCGATAATGTATATATTTACACATGGTGTAACTCAATCAACAATATCCATGATACGATCGATTGATGAATCGAACTTTTATTCCAGGTCCAATCCATATTATCAGTAGATCGTAAAGAGTTTGGAACAAGAGGAGCACATCCAACCTAATTATATGCTATGCAAGCAGGAGACCCTTGCATGATTTACAATTATCACAGGATAAAAAAAGAGTTAGGAACAAGGGGAGTACATACACCTCAATCGTAAGATATGTAAGTGGGAGCCCATTGCCTGGTTCGTAATTATCATCAAATCAAAACGAGTGTGAAACAACGGAAACACATCTCACACAGTTGTAAGCTGCATAAGCTGTAGCAATTTGTCTAATCCGATTGGATCCAGAAGACTTTGGAATAAGGGAAGCACATACTACTAAGTCATAAGTTACAAAAGATGAAGCCTCTTACCTGATCCTTAATAATCATTAGATGAGAAAGAGTTCAAAACAAGGGGAGCACATCCATCTCAATCATAAGCCGCAGAGGCTGGAGCTTGTTGTCAAATCCGCAATTATAATTGAATCAGAAAGAGTTCAGCACAAGGAAAGCACATCGAGCCCTATCGTAAGATACAAAAGCTAGAGCCCCTTGCCTGATCAACAATTATCGTCAGATCAGAAAGATTTCAGAGCTAATGGAGCACATCTATCCCAGTTCTAAGCAGTGCAAGCTAGAGCCCTCCATAATTATCATAAGATCTGAAAGATTTGGTGGGCCGATCTCTCCAAAGAAGATAAACTAGGAAGTGTTTGAGCACATCTCGTCTAATAGTCAATAGTTTTTGAAAAAATAGAAAATACTTTTAATAATTAGATAATTCTTGCATTTTCGTAATTCGCACCGTCCGATTTTGCCTAAATTCTCATTATCTCACTCTACATTTGCTTTTCTTGGCCGCATTGGGCACTTCTTCTTTAGAGGTGGTTCTACTGCTCCTCCTTCTAGAGCCTCTATCCTAAACATTTTAGTCATTTGGTCTTTGGTTTGTCCCTCGAACTCTTTCATGTGGCTTGTATGCCCTCCCAATAAGCGTAACTAATAATGGTCTTCGATTACTGATCCAACCTCATTGCTCGCTAGAAATTTTGCACACATGTAATACATTGATATTACTGATTAAAAATTATTCAACGAAGGTTGCCTTAAGATTGAACTATGGGACGATGCAGTATCCACCACCAAGAACCTTACCATCACCACTTTCTTATGGAGGTACTCCCCTAGTAGCATTGGCAACACCACTTTGCCCATGAGGAAGATATCCGCCCTACTAAATACATAGATGGGGTGTTAAGAGATCCTAGGTCTGTGTTCAGCCTCATCTGCTTGAAACAGTTGTATAATAGAACATCTATTAAACTACATGTGATTAAAAATACTCTTGCCACATCATATCTAACTAGGTCCGTACTATGGGCGCAACCCTGCCATCTCGCATAACTAGAGCATGAGGTTTCCCTGGTTTTATCTCATACACCTGAGAATTCCAGTCTTGGTTAGAATCCCCATATTAAGGTCTATTATATATCATCTGAATAAACCTCTTTAAGGAGGTGCTCTCCCTTGGTCTTGCTACTCCTGTCTTTATCCTTGATCCCCTTCCTCTTTTGGGGGATAATGCATTTGGCCATAAAGATCTCTATATCTCAATATATCAATATTTTAATTAGTCTACTTGGATAAGCCACTCAATTAAATCTTTCAAGTGTCGACAAGTTTCTATTTTGTGGCCATAATCATTGAGGAACCGAACAAACAATCTTGACTTGGGCTTGGTCGACCAAGCTTTATAAGTTTTAGTCCACCTATTTTGATCCCTAATTTATTTTTCCACTCTCTCAAATAATCCATTATGTCAGTGAAATGGGTATATAATTATCAAACTTATGCTCTCGCAGGAACCTATTATCCTCCAGTCATCTCTACTACGATTTCGTCATGGATCGCCAGCCTCATAATTCTAGTATTCTCCTTTTTTTATCTGATCCTTTATCACCTAATTACTTATTCCTCCACATGAAGGGCCTCTTCAGCATCCTCTACATGAATATACTTAGTATCTCAGATGAGCAATTCTTTGTAGATCTCATCTGATTTTCTGTGGGGGAGGTCCTTAGAAGTACTGCACTTAATAATTACATAAAAGCACTAAATTCAATAACCTCAATCTCTATGGGCACCTTTATAGGTCTTATAGAACCTCACCACATAATCCCTCAAAGATTCTCCATTCTTTTTGTCTTACATTGAACAAGGTCATAAAGTTCTTTTGATACACCCTATTACTAGAAAAGTGTGCTTTGAAGATCTCTTCAAACACAAAGAGGCCTGTGATAATCAATGACAGAAGATGATGGAACAAGTTATGATTTACATTTACTAGTATGTCTAAGAACTCCAAACATCGAGCTGCATCTTTATAATCGTGTAGGATGGCAAAATCCACCAACCACTAGATGTGCCTATCCAATTCCATATGCCCCATGTAGGTGAGTCTCAAGTCCTTCAACCCCTTGGGTATCTCTCCGTATATGATCTTTTAAACAAAAGGGTAGCCTCTTCTTTTGGTGGCTTGCTTTCTTACTATTATCTCTTTAACTAGGGCCACCATCTCTTGCATCCAAGCTAGTGTGGGATCAGCAGTTCAGGTGGGTAGTTCCATTAATGGTACCGAGGAGTTTTCCTCTTCTTCAGTTTTCCATTTCGCTTGGACAAGACATCACCCTTGCTTCTTCTATTACCGACTCTTCTATTCAAGCACATTCTTCTATTGCCAACAGGTACCGAGGAGTGTTCCCTTACTGATACCAAGGAGTGTTCCTCTTCTTCCCTTTTCCCATTTTATTGCTTCAAGGCATCACTTTGCTTCTTCTATTGTTGACTCATCTATTCAAGTAGATCCCGTCCTTTCTTCAAGGCACCAATTTTGCTTGCAATCAATTGAGCTAATTATTTTGTAGTAAAATGATATTCTTTGTCTTCTCATCTATCTTCTCACTGGGCCTTCTTACCACGCCTTTGCTGCTTTCTTCTTCGGACAAGTTGTCCCCTCTAGAGGACGAGCTCGTGCAATCGCCTACCTTAGCTTAACCTATCATGCTTACCGGGGTGTCTTATACCACATGCTCTACTGGGGTACCTAAAGAGCTATACTCGAATCATCCAAAGCCTTTCTTAATATTTCACTGTGCTATATTGTTTGGTTTCATGTTGCTAAAAAGTTTTAGCAAATTTTTTTTTCAACGTCCTTTTCTTAATGACTCAATGTAACTCATTTTCATCATATATATTGCCACTTGCTGCGTCCAAGATAGTTGGACAACTCAAGAATACGATTGAGCGGTGTCTGACCTCATCCCTTAGCTTCTTCGAACGTTATCCGATCTGATGGGTAGCTTAGCTACAAATAGACCGACCTGCAAACTAAGGCATTGGGTGCTCCCGACGTTGACACTCCGATGATCAAGTCAAAATGTGAAATCACTAAAAAAAGTATAAAGTGTGTAAAGAGATTGTAGTTTAGAATGAGTATCTAAATTTCTATTTAAGTAAAGACTTGTTTCATAAGCAAGAATTCTCGTCTCTTAGAAGGAAACTAGATATTAACATGCCAATAGGAGAGATCCTTCCTTCATGACTCTATTTTATAATTCTCACCTCAAGCTTTATAAGCTACTGTACCCCAAAAGCCCATAACTTATGCACTGGGATGACCTATCATGAGTCAAAGCTCACCTATTCACCAGGTCGAGCTGCTTATCAATTAGTTCAGTCCTCGGCACGCTCTGTGCTGGAGGATAACTTCTATTAGTTTAGCTTCTCATGTACTTAAGACCAAAATATTCTTCCTGGTCAAGTTGCCACTCCCCCGCACACTCCGGGCTGGGGGATGCTAGTTTGGTAAGACATCCGTTCAGCTCAATTCGGTCCTATCGAGCTAACATTATTGGACGCATCACTATTATTATCAACCCCATCATACTAATTACGTTGAGCCATAGCTTATTTGTTAACTAATCATTGCTTGACACGTGTTGTGCTCTCCTCGGTCTAATTTTGACGTGTTGACTTTTGGTGCATCCTAAAACTAGAAAATTTCTTAGATTGAACTTAATAGAGGCTCGAGTTGGATGTGGTGAATGAAACACTGACACGTGTCACTTCTTACCTGGATTTTGAGTTTACATGTCAGTTGATGTGTTAATGAAAAATTAAAAATAAAGGGATTACTGGGACTTTAACCCAACACCTTATGGTTTTATGTGCGCACACACCATCACTGGGCGAACTCTAACTTCTTGTGTAATATTATAGCAAAATATCCTATATTCTAAATAATCTTCCGTTTTGCTCTAACTTAATAGCCTGATCTCCATAAATATAAGACTTAAACCTATTATAGTTAAATAATATTTATTATTCCATAATATTATTATTCTACAAAAATATAATAAAATGTGATTAATTTATAAATAGTTATTTTATACTTCTGGAAAAAGAAAAAAAGAAAAAAAGAAAAAAAAACTACCAAATACAAAAGTTACTAAAAAAATAAGGTGTCGGGCCACAAAGTTAATCGAGAACTTCTGTAGATAAAATATAAAATATATAATATTACTAAAAAAATCTCAAAACTTCAAATCAAAAGAATTTATACA
This sequence comes from Phtheirospermum japonicum, assembly GCA_014905375.1. NCBI lineage: Eukaryota > Viridiplantae > Streptophyta > Magnoliopsida > Lamiales > Orobanchaceae > Phtheirospermum > Phtheirospermum japonicum. The sequence continues at coordinate 2,511,098 of BMAC01000022.1, read as the reverse complement.
ATACACTATTGTTTAAATAATATAATTTAATCAATTAAAAAGAAACTTTAAAATATTATAGAATAATAATATAAGTTGTTAACGAATTATAAATTAAGTTAAATAAATATGAAAAGAATAATTAAATGACTATTAAATAATATTATTATTCTATAAAGATATAATAAAGTTTGATTTACTTATAAATAATTATTTCATAAATATGAAAAATATAAAAAAAATATCATAAGACAATAAAAATACAATAAAAAATAATCAACAAAAATGATGTCGTGGCACGAAAATAATGGAGTACTTTTGTAGACAAAATATAAATGATATAATACAATACTAAATAAATCTCAAAACATGAAATCAGAAAAACAACATAATAAATATTTTTCAAATTTATATAATTATTTAATAAATTTGAAAAAAACTTATATATATATATATAATATGTTAAAAATAATAAAATAAGTTATAGAAATATTTAAAACTAATTATTTAATCATCCATAATTAATTAATATATTTAAAATAAAATCATGACATCAATGTTAAAAAATAATTTCCAAAATACTTTTAAACTATATAAAGATATAATAAACTATGAGTTATTATGTTTTACTTATGTGATTTAATAAAGAAATATGTGTTTTCTTTTTAATATTTTAAATAATTATTTAACAAAATTTAATACTTTCTTCCACTAATTTTATAAAATTTAAATTATCTTTATTTATTTTTGCATATTTGTTGTTTTTTAATCTTCAAATATATTACATAAGTATTTATAACTTAATTATAAATTTATATAATTTATTTATATGAACTAATATATTGACAATAGTACTCAATTGGTACAATATGTTCAAATGATAATGATATTAGTTTGAAAAATTGGTTGGATATTAATAAGATAATATAATATCACAAATAATTAGTATTTTAGTTTTGTAAATATTTTTATAGGGCACCAGTATGTTATGACACAATTTAAGAACACAAAATTCATGTTCTTTATTAATTAACCATTTGCCTATATATTTTTAATTTGTAACTATCACATTTTTTACAAAGCATAATTTCACAATTTTTCTGTAACTTACGAATCAAATTTATATCAAACATTGAGATTTAAAGTCGAGAAATATTGAAAATTGTTTTGTGCAATGAGAATGACATTATTTATATAATTAAATAAATATTTATCAAGCTGGTAATTCATTTCTCAAAATTCGCGTAACATGCAAGTCTAAAACTATCTATCTATCTATCTATCTATCTATCTATCTATCTATCCGTCTCTCTCTCTCTCTCTCTCTCTCTCTCTATATATATATATATATATATATATATATATATATATATATATATATATATGTTGTTATAAACTGCATAGACAAGGAGAGTATAGAGAGAATGAACTTATCAAGTATAATTAATAATTTAATCCTCATTCATAGAGAAACTCCTAAAGGGTATAATCTTAATTACATAACTTCCTCAAGGATATAATATATCATTCACACATAAGTTAATATTACTCAGTTGCTCGTGAGGTTCATAACATTCCCCCTTGAATGACTATCTGGATAAAAGTCTCATGAACTAGTTTGAAGAAAAACCTAGTGGGAGGAAAACTTCAAAAATATTTGTAATAAAACTTGTTCTGATAATATACTTTTGCATCATAATGTTGCTAGGATAACCATATGGGATAAAAATTTATCAATGTGGAAGCATAAAGTCTCTCCCACTAAACCCTGTCATTCTCTTAAGGGTATTCGCTTGCAACATCGTGGAATCGTAAATTTGCTCTTCTTTGTAACGATCATTCTTGTAGGTGCATGTTGTCTTACAAGGAAAACCTTTTGGCGGAAAACTTATTATAATAAAAAGTGTATAGTTACTCTATTTGACTTCAAATCTTTTGGAATTTTATTGATTTCTCTTGTAGTCCTCGTCATTATATTAATATGCTGATTTCACATTTTGTATTGATTTCTCTTCTCACCATGACTATACCATTATAACATCTCGGGGAATTGTGTTGACTTCTCATGTAGTACTCATAATACCATGAATATGTCGATTTCAGATCTTGAGAAATTATATTTATTTCTTATGTATTCCTCATCATACAAAGAATAAGCCTCATCAAACCCTTATAAGAAAAAACCCAGTGAAAAAAAAAATCTAATGAGGAAAAAGAGTGCATTAACTATGTTAGTAAGCACTCGAAGTTATCTCGTTAAAAACCTTGCTAGAAAATTATATTGGACAAACCTTAGTCGAGGGAGAAAAAGCATAGCACGTATTTTATAGAAGTATGCTTCGAGAATTGCCAAATCCTTCAGGGTTCATAAAAATCTCGTATAAAATAGTCGGTTCTCTTCAGAGTTTATATACTAATGATATTAATAGTAGATTTGATCTGGCTTATATTTGATCACATCAAAATACATGTCAAAAATCTCTTCTTGAGATTGTACAATAGTTTTGACCAGGCAGCCACATTAGAAATCTTGTTTGGGAAAAACTCCTTTCGGGATAAAAACCCCAATCAAGGAAAGGAGTACAACATATGAATATTTTTTCATAAAAATATACTTATTTCGAGTCATTTTATGCACTAATAATAATTTTTGAATCTCTTCATGAGTTCCAGTTTCATTTTCACCAAGCCCATGTACTTGCACTCTAAGATCTTACATCTTAATATCGAGTTTTTTTAGGGATCATTATGTCATTATCAGTAATCGTTCTTAGGGTTTGTATATAAAATGCGTCGACACTTTTCAATTACATTTTATTTCATTTTCGCATAGCCACATAACTTATAGAGATATCTCATTATCAATACTTTTTAGAATTTATACAAAATAGTTATATCTATATACTCTTCAAGAGTATATGCCTTTATCATCATTCTTTCGATAATAGTTTGGGAGATATTATTTGAATAATACAATATGGCATTGTTGATGTATCGAGGAATCTTTGGTATATAAGATAATCAACAACCTTACTTGTAAGTTTGAACTTCAAGTACGTACTTTGATTATAGGATATATCGTTCACAATGATTACAAACTATTAATGCTCCCCCTCATGCTAAGAAAATTATGAAAACTAAACCTATACAAATAGTATGACGTCTATATTCTTCGTGTTGGATGAGGGAGTTCATACAATGTACATATTGTTATCGATATTGGAAATTAATTCAAGGACATCAAATAATTTTTGAATTGATATCTCACTCATATGCACATATGGATCATTGATATATTCAAGTTATTTTTATATATATTACTAAATCTATCATTTGATGAGCAACTCAATTGGTGAAATTATGGTTACGAGTCATTATGCACATATGAATATCTAGTGGATCAATAATATCTAGTATCAGACATGCATAGGAGAGTGGGACCATATATATGTCACCCTTATTGTATTTAAATTTTTAAGGATTCATTCCCAACATTAGTTAGTAATTTCATTCATCGAGAACAAGCATTTGAAGAAATCTTTTGGTTCTTTAGTTGAAATATCAATTTAAATAAACATAAATTTAAACAATTTTTTAAGTTCAGTTATGCAAATTGATATTATTGAACTTCTGTTAAGTAAATATTTATGTTACACCTACTTATTATACTTCACATGATATATTATCATAGCACATATCTTTCTAACATGTTACATCATTTATCTGGTGTCATTATTGAACATCACTGTTCATATACATTGTTCAAACATTGTATTATTGTTTACACGCTTCCTCTCAATATTTAATAATGCGATCGAGTATCTCATACGACTCATACAATTCTATAAATAAATTATCAGGACAATTAAAAAATTAATCATAACAAAGATATGAATCTTTTTGTGGACTTAACATTCTAAAATCTCTATAAATACTACTCGTATCTTACAATGAATATTATAAAAATAACTTATAAAGCTCGAATTGAAAGATTGAGGGTGATGATGAGTAATGGCATCCTAGAAGATATTCGATGGTTGATTAAAATACAAGTTTGACTGCCTGGTGAGTTCTCAAATTCATTTAAGTACATGCCAGGTGTTTCACCATGTAAAATGTTTAACCAAGAACACCTGCTTCTTTAAAAAAATTACCCTGACCTATTTCACCAAAAAACACGTTAGAAAGGACTACCGGAGGGATTCCGGTGGAAACCTCTCCGATGCTGAAGTCAGTTAAGCATTTTAGATCGGAATAATCAAAAATGAGAATGCTCAGAACGTCATACCTTTTCCAGCCTTGAGGCCGAGATATTTATAATTCTCATTAGGTGGGGGCCTTTTCGAGATCCCGAAAATAAACCCGCGAATCTTGGGTTGTTACCTAGGACGACCTTACCAGGTTAAGTCTCTTCTGGCATGACCTGATCAGGCAATGAAGTCAAGAAAATCCAGGACCAGCCCTGTTGTTAATTACTTCACATTCCTGATCTGACCTCAATAAAACCTTGTTCCCAAGATTGAGATCAGGTCAGGATGTGTTTTCCTACATCCCGAGGCCTTCCTTCCACTTTTTCTTCTCTGCTGGAGTATCAGATCAGGTCAGGCACTATTATCACTTTACTAGTATTGATGACCTGATCTCAATTGAATCTTGCCTAGGAGCCCAAGCCAGGACAGAATATACTTTATTCAAGCGATAAACTCATCTCTCACTTCTTAAAATATTAGTCCAGGTCATCCCAACCAGATCTGGTTGCGTTACTTAATAGCTTGCCTTTTGCTCAAGCCAGGTACGATTAGGTCGTACCAATCAATCCCCTCTAAATGGTTGGGGTGAGATGTAATGCCTCGTATTCCACCCACGCGATTAGGATTCGTAACACGTCTCCTTTTTCCGTGACCATATAGCCCAGGAACTTCCCAGCTCTTACCCCAAATGCGCATATCTTGGGGTTCAGTTTCATCCTATACTTTCTCAAGGTATCAAAAGTCTCTCAGGTTGTCCACATACGAGATTGATTTGGCAATTTTGACCATCATGTCATCCACGTGCACCTCCATGTTTCTCCCGAGTTGACCATCAAACATCTTTCCCACCAGCCATTGGTATGTGGCTCCCGCATTCTTGAGGTCGAACGACATGACCACATAGCAATATGCTCCATTGGGGTTATAAAACTAACCTATTTCCAATCCTCCTGGTCCAGCTTGATTTGATGATACCCCCGAGAAGCATCCATCATGGTAAGCAGTTCACAACCTGAGGTAGAATCCACGAGATGATCTATCCTCGGAAATGGGTAATGATCTTTAGGACATGCACGGTTAAGATCTCTCAAATCGATGCACATTCGCCAGTCCTCTTCTGTCTTTGGTACGGGCACTTCATTAGAAAGACATTATGGAAATTGTATTTCTTAGATGTGCTTAGCTTACAATAACTTTCCTACCTCTGATTCAATAATGGCCTCTTTCTCCGGACCAAAGTTTCAATTCCTTTGTTTCACCGGCTTTACTGTAGAGTTGATGTTGAGATGATGCTCTGCTACTGCTGGGTCGATCCCTACCAAATCTTGGGGAGACCAGGAAAAGACATCAATATTATTTCTCAAGAATGTGACCAGCTCTACCAAAATCTCCGGGATCAAGATCGTTCCCACCCGCAGGACTCGACTATCGTCCCCTGGGATCACTTCTACTGCCATTAAATTTTCCTCTCGTTGAACCAGCTCTGGATTTGCCTCTTCCGTTCTAGCCCTTTTACACCGTCTTTCTTCTTCATTGCGCTGAAAACTCTCCACATATGTTTGACGTGACACATATTGATCACCTTGTACCTCCTCAACTCCATCTTTGGCAGGGAATTTCAATTTCATATGATAAACAGAAACTACTGCTTGGAATTGTCTTAAAGATGGTCGCCCTATCAAAGCGTTATATGAGGAGGGTGCGTCCACCAACAAAAAGCGCATCGACCTGGTTTGTCTAATGGGTCGTCCCCTAGCATAACCAAGAGATTTACTGATCGTAACGTCCGCAGGGCTCCCCCCGTGAAGCCTATTAACGAGGTCGTGACCTCTTCTAACTCCATATTTAAATTCAACTTCTTAAAGCAATCATAAAATAAAATATCTGTCAATCTACCTTTATCGACAAAGATTCTCCGCACGTTGTAATTAGCTATGGTGGAAGTTTTAACCAGGGCATCTATATGAGGTGCTAAAATACCATTCTCGTCCTCGGACCCAAACGAGATGTTTGGACTTGGGGCTAACTTCCCGACCTCTCGTGCTCTCTTGTTCAGATCTTTCGCCGCCCGCACATAACTATTCTAGGCACGTCGAGACTTCTCATCCCACTCTCATCCAGAGATCATCAGGATTTCACCTCGTATTTCTTAGCATTATCTCTCCCTTTTCCCACCCGATCGATCATTATTCTTTTCCTGTCTAGGCTTTTGATACCTATCCTTTATGTAAGGACCAGATTTGGACACCCCTTGCTTTACATGGACAAATCCCTTAAGATGTCATGCTTGCACCATCCGCTCTATCTCATCTTTCAGATGTGTGCATTCATCCGTGTCGTGGCCATAATCATTATGGTATCGACAGAATTGAACAGATTTCTCTTTCTGTGGCTTCTTTGTGTACGTCCTAGGGCATTTAAGGTCGGGATGCCATTCAATTACCTGTAGAATTTCACCTTGAGGTGAATTCAGGGGTGTGTATCTATCAAACCGAGGACGACCTCCCACTAGGTCAGTCCTTGGCTACTTAACCAAGAGCTTATCGTCTTTGTCAGGTCGTTCTCTCCTCTTTTCTTCATCATCTTTCATCTTCAGAGCCTCCTCCAAGTGGATATATTTCTCTGATCTTTCCACGAACTCTCTAAATTTCAGCGCTGGCTTAACTACCAGCGATTGGAAGAACTCCCCCTTCCCGAGCTCTTGAGCCAGAGCATTGATCAAGAGCTCCTCGGATGCTGATGGCACCTCCAATTTGGCATCTGTGAATCATTTGATATATCTGCGCAGACCTTCTCCTTCTATCTACTTCAAACTGAACAGTTCCAATGGCATTTTCTGATAATTTCTGCAACTAGTGAACTGATGCAAGAATGCAGAACTGAACTCATCAAAGTTGATTATAGATCGGGGGCAACTGGCTAAACCAAAGCTGAGCCGATTTTGTGAAGGTCGTGATGAAGACCTGACACATGATAGCATCAGAGAATTTGTGCAAGGTAGCTGCGATCTCGAATCGACTCAAGTGATGGGTGATAAGCCGTTCCCCGAGAAAGCCCCATTTGGTCTTCCGACGCTTCTGCAAAGAAGAATTATTTCCTTTTCTTCCTCGTCTCACGGATCTGTCACCCCATTATACTCAAAATCCATAGATCGATAAGAGGCCGGGAGAGTATCCCTCATGACATACTCTGTGAACAGAGTGCTTCTCCGTGCTTGGTCTTCTCCCGTGCCCGCCATTTTTTGTTTGACTACTCTGACCTCCCTCTGCAGATTCTGCATCTGCTCAGTGAGGTGTGGGTTGGTTTTGCTTGAACTGTCGTTGTCTGAGGCAAAAAAGCTCTCCTCCTCTTCTTGAGCTGGAGCTCTAGCCATGCGCTGGGTAGTCCGAGGTGGCTCCGTCTCCGGCGGTTAAGTTACTTTGGGAGGGGGTGGTGAAAGCTCAGCGAATCTCTTTTCTACGCCTGCCTCCACCGCCTTTCCATTGAGGTAAGATATTTGTCGGAGAAAAGATTCATTCAGTGATCCGCCCTCGGTCTGTGAAGCTCCTCCCGGAGGGGGTTGCGGTATGCTGGGCCTAGCTGTTGCTGATGGCCATACCGTCTCCGGCATCCCCGTTGACGTGGCAGAACTTTAGCGTAACGCCCAGCTCCACCACTAGGTTTCACCTGAGTCCATCTGATGCCATGATTTTGTCTCACATCTTATCTTAGTTCCTCAATATCCCCACAGACAGCGCCAATTATTTCACCTTGTAAAATGTTTAACCAATCTTCTTTCAAGAAATTACCCTGACCTGTTTCACAAATAATCACCTTAGAAAGGACCACCGGAGGGACTCCTGTGGAAACCTCTTCGATGCTTAAGTCAGTTAAGCATTTTAGATCGGAATAATAAAAAATGAGAATGCTCAGAACGTCCTACCTTTGCAAGCTTTGATGCCGAGATATTTATAATCCTCATTAGGTGGGGGCCTTTCCGAGATACCGGAATCAAACCCGTGAATCTTAGGTCGTTATTTAGGACGACCTGACCAGGTTAGTTTCTTATGTCATGTCTGATCAGGCAATGAGGTCAAGAAAACCCAGGACCAGCCCCGTTACTAGTTACTTCACATTCCTGATCTGACCTCAATAAAACCTTGTTCCCAAGATTGAGATCAGGTCAGGATGTGTTTTCCAACATTCTGAGGCCTTCCTTCCACTCTTTTTTCTCTGCTGGAGTATCAGATCAGGTCAAGCATTATTATCACTTTACTCGTATTGACGACCTCATCTAAGTAGAATCTTGCCTAGGAGCCCAAGCCAGGTCAGGATATACTTTATTCAGGCTATAAGCTCATCTCTCACTTCTTATAATATTAGTTCAGGTCATCCCAACTAGATCTGGTTGCGTTACTTAATAGCTCGCTTTTTGCCCGAGCCAGGTACGATTTGGTCGTACCAATTAGTCCCCCCCTATATGGTTGGGGTGAGCTGTAATGCCTCGTATTCCACCCATGTAGTTAAGATTCATAACTCTGACGCATATCAAATGCAAAAATCCCGCCAAATCTTCCTTTTCCCAAAAATCACTTTCAAAACCTATCTTTTCCTCTTCTTTCACAATTCAATTGCTCATTTTCACTCTTCATTCTCGCCAAGCAATCATTTTTCTCTCCAATTTAAAGTTTCATCTTTCCTCCAAAACCAGGTACTTTTTCAATCTCCTTCAAATTTTTTCAGATCATGTCTACTCAGTCATCCTCTTCCTCTTCTATTCACTTGACAACATCTCCCTCATCGCCGACCTCACTATCATTATCTCTAACCTCTTCCAACGAATGACATCCTTATGTTTCTTGTCGTCCGGACAACATCATCTCCATTCTCAGCAATAAGACGATGGAAGGGCTAAGAACAAAATTCCAGTTTTCCGAGGAGTTCTCCTTAGTTAATCATGATGCGGGTGAGATGGTGTATCAGCCGCCGGCCCATCATCTAACCTTTTTTATCAACCAATTTCAAGCCGGGCTACGTCTTCCGGTCAACCCCTTTATACTAGAGGTTACCTAGATGTACAAAATTCCGGTGCACCAATTTGTCCCAAATTCTTTTGGGATAATCATAGGTTTTAATTTAGCTATGCGATATGCTGGGTTAGTCCCCACAGCCCAGACGTTTTACGCATTATTTCAAGCCAAGAGTTCTTCTTCCGACTATTTTTACTTATCGGCCCGTGCCGGTGTTTACTTCTTGGCAGGCAGCCCTTCCTCCAATAAAGCTTAAAAGAAGAAGTTCTTTTTGTCCACTGTTTCGGTGACTGGGGTTTTTCTCCCAAGTCTATTGACCATCTCCCTCCTCAGGCTCACTGTTTGTAGATTTTTTAGTGTGATGAATATATAAGGGTTCTTGTGCCTTGGTATTATCAGAATTCAGTTGTTCGTAGAGATCGATGGGTTTTTTAGCTTAAGAAATTGCAAGGGAAAAGGGAAATAAATGAAAATAAACTAAGACTTTATGAAACTATGATGAACTATGAAAAGTGAATGCAAGTATTTCGGATGCCTAATACGTGTGCCCAATTGAAATTGCAAGAAATAATCAAAATAAGCAAGTAAAAGCAAAGAAACAACAAGGTACAAGGATGAAAACCTAAAGCACAATTATGCATGCATGATCATAAAATTTAAAAAATGAAAATTAACGAAAATCGAAATCAGCAATAGAAAAAGCAATAAAAGTTGACATGAAAATTTAAATCTTTTCGATAAATAACAAGAAACGAAGAGTAGATCTAGGATTTAACGAAAAATCATGCATGAAAATAAAAGCCAAAATAAAGCCTATGAAATACTCAAAATAAGAAAGATCAAGGATCCGATCTATGATCTTGGTGTGTCACTCACCTAGATTCCATAGCCAAATCACAAAATCCAACAACAAATCTAAGAGCTAAGGCAAAATGCATAAATTGAAGAACACGCTTGAAATTGAAGAATAAGGAAGAAAATAAATGAAAACTTACTTGAATTAAGAAAGAGAATCCAAAATCTTGAATGATATTACAATCAAAATAAAAATCCAAGTGATGACTTGAATTCTTATTGAGCTTACAAACCCGGCAAAGCTTGAAATTAAATCTAAGATCTAGAGAGTGAGATTAAAACTAAAATCCTAAAGAGAGAAAATAAATCCCAAGCACATGCAAGAGTTGAGAGAAGAGTGGATATATGGAGCTAATGAGAGAACTATCTATTTATACTAGGTTTTATTAAGGGTAAATGGGTCAAATAAGCCTTAAAAGTTTGGATTTCCCATGTTAGACCAAGTTTGACCCAAAATGGTCTTGCTAGACCATTGGCTAGCCTTATTGCTCGATTGGGCTCGGTTTGGCTCGATATGGCTCGACATTGACCGAGCTTGGCTCGGCTCTGGGTGCTACATGCGTGCGCATGCGCGAAGGACTCGGCAGGCTCGGCACGGGCATGTGCGGGGATGGCCGGGCGGGCTCGGCAGCTTTCGGCGATAACTCTCTGCTGTTCAGTTGATCGAATGGTCGGTAGCTCTCTATTGTGCAGTCAACCGACTGGTCGGCGGTCGATCGACAGGCTGGGGCGGGGATGGCCGGACATGGAACGTGGGACTCGGCAACTTCGGCAGGCGTGGTGCGTAGCTCTCGGCAGGCGCTCGACAGGCTCGGCAGCTGCGCGTGCCAGCGGGCCTTGGCTTGAGTCAAGGTCCAATCTCACCTTCTTTTCACTTCCTTGTTAAAATTTAGCAAAAAATCACACCCATCCACAGATTAATTGAACCCATTTAGCCATATTAAGTATAAATTCAAAAAGAAACACGAAAAATAACAAAACGAGATAACAACCTAATAACCTAATGAAACTTGAGTCAAAACTACTAAAAATTACACTAAACACAAATTAAAGCACGAGAAAAACACCACAATTACATGCAAAACACTCACCTATCTGTAGGCGACAAACCTCCGCATTTGCAAAAGATCATCTCTACCCTAAATGAAAATGTTTTTCACCTGACCAAACTTCTCCTCCTATTTGTTCTGGACTTTTTTAACTCCAGAGAAGAGACCGGTCGCCTATCCCGGGAGATCTGTATATGACATGAGAATCATCCAGCTCTGCCATCCTTTGTTCTTGTTATTACTATTCTTCTTATACGCTAAGTATGAGACATTTTAGCATCATCTAATACGTTATAAGTTTTCTTGCAGCCACAATGATGAGGTAATGCTAGACTCTTTCCAGAAGGAAGCTGCCGCGTCCATAGAGAAAAGTCCCACTGAAGAGATAATTGTTGGGTCAGAAGAGGCAGCCCGATCTAGAGGGTCGGCCATTCCGTAGGGATTACCCTAACCCGAGGTGGACCTGATGGTCCAATCCAATTCAGGGGAGGAGCAGGCACGCCTCTCCCGTAAGCAAGCCCGGTCGTGAAAAAGGGTGGCGCCATCCGGGGCTAAGGTGGCCAATCCAAATTTGACACTGTTCACCCACATGTCAGTCCTGAACTACCCTGGGGAGGTGGCCATCTAGTTCATCAAGGGACCGTTCCCTGCTTTCTGATCACCGTACTCTGGAGAAGTGGTCCGATCTAGAGCTGATCGAATCCCTTTGCCCTGAGGCAAGGTAATTGTCCCTTTTCCCTCTCTCCGCTTTTATCTCCCCCCCCCCCCCCCCTCTCTTTCTCTATCTTTTTTTTTTACCTTATTTATTACTTCTTATCAGGCTGCTGCAAAGAGGTCCATCTTGGTTGCCCGAGCTAGGGGCTCTTTGATCAATGCTGACCTGGTCAAGGAACATACCCTTTTGAAAGAAAAGGAGAAGAGGCTGATGGCACTTTGCAAGGAGAGGGGGGATGAACTGAAGAATCTCAAGGCAGAGTTGTTGGCTGCCTAAGAGGGAGAGAAGTAAGTGCAAGCTGAGGTCCTGATCCAAGTCGATAAGTCCTTAGCGAGAGGTCGAGTTGAAGGGAGAACAAAATTCCTCAATTCCGAGGAGGGGTTCAAGCTCATCCAGACAATAAAGGAGGCTACTAAACAAGCCTTCCTATATTCTAAGGGCCTTTACAAACTTCTTATTCCGGAGGCCGAAGTGTACTATCACTTCGGCTTAGATGCCTATGATAAATTGTCCAAAGAGAGCTATTCCACTCCCTTCGACCGACACCAGCCTCTCAAGGAAGCCCCCGAGCCCACCAACTTCACTTATGTGGTTGAGGAGGACCGTCTACACTGGCTTGGGGCTCTCGAGTTTGCTTAACATGTCCTCAAGATCTTCCATACTTCAGCTCGGGAGTCTTCTTCTCACCCAGACCAGGATATAACTCTAGCATTACCTGCTTCTATCTCTTCCCCGACCTTCGATGGTCTGGGTGAGTTACCAGGTGGAGTATCGCCAAGTAATCTTCCTGAGGAGAATTCTGGGGTGGTCGAGCAGCCGGCAGGAGAGCTGGATACTCAGGACTACGGCATGTAGGCTAGGCTGTTTACTTGTTGGCTGATCTGTGTATTTTCTTCTGTTTTGAATATTATTTTTCTTTTTCTTATTTTGTCTGTTATGCCTCTAGGGTTTCCGGCTGTTGTGGAAACCCTAATACAATTTGTCCTCGTTCTCTTTTTCTATAAAATCAATCTTTTTCTCTCCACACTTTCGTTATGGCTTCCCACTCTTTACTTGAAGAAGCTGATATCCTGAAGAAGAAAAACCTTTCTTTTTTCAATGTGGATTTTCACCTTTCTGAGGAAAATTCTCAACTCCGTGAAAAGTTCTCTCAACTACGCGAACTTTTAGAAAGGAAAAGGCAGAAGAAATGCAATTACAAGCGTGAGTGGGAGGAGCTTCTCCAGCTCAATCGTCAACTCCAAGAGGAAAGGTCTTATTTGCTTGAATAAGTGTGCCGTCTGATCACTTCCGCCAGCGAATCTCACTCTGCAACCGAGCGGGCAGATATGTACCGGCAATGCCTTCATGAGACCGAGCGGGAATTGTGGCGTATTCGGCAAGTTTTGGCTACTGATAAGAGGACCTCCTTATCTCATCCCTGATGTTTTTGCGATTTTAATTTTACCCTGATGTATTTCCATGCCTTGCAGTTTCTCTGAATAATGTTAGTTTTTCTTCTTTTTGACGCATTGTAATTAAATCAACTTTAAGTTTACAAAGGTTGTCTTACTTTTAAATAAATTCCTGAGCTCTTGCCTTTGCTTGATTATTCAGTCATTTTTGTAGTGTTCCTTTTTTGGCCAACATTTTTGTGACTCATGCCTTTAGCTGACAATCAGTTCAAGTCGAGGATATCCATCCCTTGGACAATTAGGCTAAATTTTAGGGATCGCGCCCTAAACTTACAATCAGGTCGGGGATATCCATCTCTTAGCCAATGGGGCTAAATTTTGGGGCTCGCGCCTGACTCGCACGTATTTGTCACGATTTTTGGTATATTTGGCTAGTGTTTTAGTTAGATTTGTTGTTAATTTGGGGTATAAGATGGATTGATTGAGCATATTTTTGTATTTATGTATCTCCGACTTATTTTACCACATTTTATGTTTATTTTAGGTATTTTGAAGTTTTTTCGGTGTTAAGGTGGATAAATGTGAGCCCGCGAGTGGAGTTTCAAAGAAATTAGGCCTTGATTTGGTATATTACAGATGACATCTGTCATCCACACTGGGTTACCCAGTGTTAGAAATTCTGGCAGAATGATCCCTCCGATCGGACTAGGAGACTATCGATCGGATGTAAGCATTACAAACTCGGATTTTGCGGAGATTTTTAGTTACAGAAGGGCTATTTGATGGCTACAAAAGGCCAAGAACTCATCCACATTCAGAGACACAAAAATATCACTAGGAATCCATTCTGGAACCAATAATCTCTCGTCTGGTTCGTGACAAACCAGGTCGAGAAGACATTCTCGAACCTCTTGGGGATGAAAACCCATGAGTGTTCTTGAATTGTTTTTAATTCTATTTTCTTTTTTCTTTCCAATTAAAAACTTTAGTTTTTAGATTTTAGATAGATGTTAGATTAGCTATTGATAACCGCTGGAGATGGAGGCTCGTGACAAGCTCCCAGGATTCAGCGAGGTTCATTTCATTCCCGGAAGAGCTGGAGTTAGCAAGGATTTCTCGTAGTTATCGTGGATAGTATTTTCTCGGAATTTAGTAAACTCTAAACCCTGTTATTGTTAATTAGTTTAGATTTCATGTTGGTAATTCTTGTTTAGATTATGATCTTGTGATATTATATTTGGATATTTGTTCTTGGTTTCTTATGAACGGTTTCGTGAGGATTTGTTTAGCGTTAACTAGTTAATTTGCATTATCTTGATTTGGATATTGTGTTTATGATATTGAATTTGTCAATGGTTGCTAATTAGAATTTACGGGTCTAGTGCCCGGAATCATTTAGAACCATCGATTGGGATCGTCGAGCGTTTGATCTACGAGTTGGGATTGAAAACCCTAACTTGTATACAAAGTGTTCGAGGAAATGCCAATCGATCGTGGAGATGATTCTAAGGCCCTAGACCCCCATTTTATTAATATTTTAAAAGTTGAATTACATTATTAAAGCTTTTATTAACTTTAGTTAAGTTCTTGCAAAGAGATTGACGCTCTCTTTGCAAGATTGGTTTTCAATCGTTCGTAGTATTAATCATATTTTAGATATTGAAGTTCTTAAAACAAAAACCCCCTTGTCTGCGTGTTTAGTGTAGTTTTTTATTATTTTCTCGTTCGATTAGTCTTCCTCGAGAGATTCGACTCGAGTTAACTTGCTAGTCTACAAGTGACCTCGTTCTCTTGCGAGCGAACTTAAACCTTTTCAAACGTAGACGCGTATTTGTTTAACTGGATTTTAATTTTGAAAGGAACACAAAAGTTCGGCTCAAAATTTGGCGCCGTTGTCGGGGAAGGCTAAAGGTTGTATTTTTTGTGTTTGTTCTTCGTGATCTTTGTTCGTGTTTTTATTGGTTTTGTTTGTGTTTTGTGTTCTTTTGTAATTTTTCTCTTTGTTCATTTTTGTTATTATCTACCGGTGCGTTTAATCTTGTGTGTTAAGTGTTGTGATTGCAAGGTACCTTGACGACCAAGATTCAACAAGCCATTTCGAAAAAAAAAAGAGAAAGAAAGAATGTCTAACCCGTACGCTTAGTTTGATCTTCGACCGACCACTCAATGGAGTCAAGTGATGCGAGACTATGATCCGGATGAGTTCTACTATGAGCAAATTCTGTTATTTCATGGGCTCCCGAGTGAGGATCCGTTCGATCCAAGAGTACAACGCCATAACAAGAACCTTCCCACTTTTAGGCCTTATGAAGGATAAAGTGAAAGTGTGACTCTTCCTCTACACGTTGAAGGATCGGGCAAGGAAATTATTTATACACTCAGAGCCTGATTCCTCGGGAATGTGGGAGGATGTACACAATTGGTTCATGGAGATACTCTACTTGCCTGAGTGGGACACATCTTCAAATTCATACACTTTAGGACACAAGAGGATCGATGAATTGACCAGAGAGATAGCATCCCTAAAAGCTAAGCTAGCAAGTTGAGCTTTATTGAAGAAGAATATTGAAGAATGTGATTACTGCGGATCACGATGGCATTTGACGAATGCATGTCGAGTGATATTTGACGAAGAGCTACAGGAGGAAGCTTCAGTCATTCAGAACAACTCGAGCTACGAATCTTGTGCACTTTTCGGAGCAAATCCCTATTACCCAAGATATGAAGACTATACTCTACCTTCTCCTCCCGACCACTACCAACAAATCCACTATCATCCCGATGCACCACTCGATAATGATTCTTACTCAGTTATCCGTGTTGAGGAGGAGCAGCTTACCTTTGAAGAGCTATCGATTCTTGATGTGGTGGATCCCATCTTGGATGTTGGTGATTCAAGCCTGAATTCTTGTTTAGGAGAGGTGTGTGAGGAGATGGAGATTGAGGATTTGGTTGAGATCGCCTCTTTTGCGATTGAACATGAAGTTTAGGGTGATAGTGTAGGGGCGTTGCCATTAGAGGTTCCGAGTGAGGAAGTTGGCAACTCGGACTTACTTTCTCTTTGTGGAGAAGATGGAGTTGTGCTACAGGATTGGGAGGAGATTGTGTTTGTTGAGCCACATTGCGTTCTGCCGGATGTTTTGATCAATCTTAACGCTGAGGTGGTAGAGGAGGCAATCGAGAAGGAGTGTGGGTTTATCGATGACCATTTTGTCTGTGCAATTGATTTCTTAGTCATTCCAATGGCCGAGCATTGTTCCATAATTCGATCGACTTTTGAAATTTTTGTAGTAATCGATTACTCACGTTTTCAACCTCTAAAGCCAGTTGGAGATTCTATTTCTCTCATCACGAAGCTTGCTCATCGTGCCTACCTTGGTGGTTGTCATAACCCACTTTTGCTCTTGGAGAACACTAAGGTGTGGCACGATCTTGATTCATTTCTGGATCCCGAATAACATCACTTTTGTAAGTCGTCACGCAAAAGACGTTAAAAGTTTCACTTCTTGGGAGGTAACCCAAGGTATCGTTTTTCTAGCTTAATTTAAAATTTTCTCAATTTTTTTGGTACATATTTTTGTTCGTGATTAACTTGAGTTGGATAGGTGTGGTAATGATTTGTTGAGTTGTGCAGCAAGAGTGTGGAGAATGATGCTTTTTTAGGACATCTGACCGGACGAGGGAAAGTGACCGGTCGGACAAAGCACACTGGACTCCTGTCCGACCGGATGAGAGAAATTGAACGGTCGGACAAAGCACACTGGACTGCTGTCCGACCGGATTGGTGCAGTGACCGGTTGGACGGAGGCTGCAAATTTACCGTCGCCCCATTTATAGATTTCCATCTTTCCCTCGGGACGACATGGACATTTAGACGGGTCCGAGCCCCAGTATTGTATCACTGTCTATCACAACTCTCATTTTTCATTTTTAGTGATTTTGTTTGATTTTTTTGTTATGTGTTTTGTGCTCGGGTGTTTGTATAACCATTTGACCAATTATTCGCATGATAACTTATTCGACATTTTCCTTTTTCCTTGGGTTAATTTGTATAATAGCAATGCGGACATTGCTTACTTTTGTTGGTAGGGGAGGGGGGAGTCGCATTATGCATGTGTAGTCATTTAAGTCGAATGGTTCTGTGTGAGTCTTTCTTTTGACGACGTGCGTATCAACCACTTGTTTTTGTTAACGTTTGTTGAAATCATTCCCATGCTTATTTGTGTTTGTACTGGCTTGCCTGTCGGAATCATGTATTATGTGATATGTCGTTGGAGTCTTTTGAGTTTGTTTAGTGCAAAATTCTTCAAAAACCACACACACACACACACACACACAYATATATATATATATATATATATATATATTTAAAACAACACTTAGTCGTTAGCAATTTTGTGAAGCTTTTTTAAAAACTCGATCACCTTGTGCACACATATGCGATGTACGAGTCTTTGGTTCTCACGAGTCGTTGAATGCATGTCTATGTTGATCCGAGCATATACACTTACCTTTTGAAAAACATGAGCGAATGAGTGCACCATTATATATATTTCCCTTTTATGAGGACGCATTCTTTTGATTTCAAGGTGAAAAGGTAACACGAGCTTAGCTTAAGAGTTTTCGACAAAAGTGTTTATATTTGCAAAACTATATTGTATGCACAACATGACTCTTTGATCTAGCTACTTTCATGCTTACGTGGTTTTGATTCTTTCGTTTGTTCGAGGACGAACAAACCAATAAAGCATGGGGTGGTTGACTCGCACGTATTTGTCACGATTTTTGGTATATTTGGCTAGTGTTTTAGTTAGACTTGTTGTTAATTTGGGGTATAAGTTGGACTGATTGAGCATATTTTTGTATTTATGTATCTCCGACTTATTTTACCACATTTTATGTTTATTTTAGGTATTTTGAAGTTTTTCGGTGTTAAGGTGGACGAATATGGGCCCGCGAGTGGAGTTTCAAAGAAATTGGGCCCTGATTTGGTATATTACAGCTGACACTGGGTTTGTCATCCACACTGGGTTACCCAGTGTCAAAACCCAGTGTTAGAAATTCTGGCAGAATGATCCCTCTGATCGGACTGGAAGACTATCCGATCGGATGTAAGCGTTACAAACTCGGATTATGTGGAGATTTCCAGTTACGGAAGGGCTATTTGATGGCTACAAAAGGCCAAGAACTCAGCCACATTCAGAGACATGAAAATATCACTAGGAATCCATCCTGGAACCAATAATCCCTCGTCTGGTTCGTGACAAACCGGGTCGAGAAGACATTCTCGAACCTCTTGGGGATGACAACCCATGAGTGTTCTTGAATTGTTTTTCATTCTATTTTCCTTTTTCTTTCCAATTAAAATCTTTAGTTTTCAGATTTTAGATAGATGTTAGATTAGATATTGATAACCGCTGGAGATGGAGGCTCGTGACAAGCTCCCAAGACTCAGCGAGGTTCATTTCATTCTCGGAAGAGCTGGAGTTAGCAAGGATTTCTCGTAGTTATCGTGGATAGTATTTCCTCAGAATTTAGTAAACTCTAAACCCTGTTCTTGTTAATTAGTTTTGATTTCATGTTAATTAATTCTTGTTTAGATTATGATCTTATGATATTATGTTTGGATATTTGTTGGTTTCTTATGAACGGTTTCGTGAGGATTCGTTTAGCGTTAACTAGTTAATTTGCATTATTGTGATTTGGATATTGTGTTTGGACATTTTGTTTATGATATTGACAATCAGGTCAGGGCTAAAAATTTTTTACTGACAATTAGGTCAGGTTTTTGGGGCATCCGCCCTTTAGCCAATCAGGGCTGGAATTTTTACTAATAATCAGGTCAGGTTTTTAGGGCATCCGCCCTTTAGTCACTCAGGGGCATCCTCCCTTTAGCCAATTAGGCTAATTTTTTTTAACTGACAATCAGGTCAGGTTGCGATAAAACACAGATAAATTCAAACCACAATTTTTATAATAATCTTATGCATTAACCTTACACATAGTATTTTTGCAAGTTCGTTATATTCCACGCTCGCGTTAATCTAACCCCGTCCAGCTGTTCAAATTCGTAAGCTCCACCAGCGATGACTTTTGTGACCCTATATGGTCCTTCCCACGTAACATCCATCTTTCCCTTAGCCTTTCCCAGGTCATCTCTGCGAAGAACCAGGTTTCATAATTGGAAATATCATTTAACCACTGATTTTTTATAAGTTGCTCTAACTCGGACACTTATGTGCTCCATCCTTATAACAGCTCGCTCTCTCTTCTCCTCCACCAGATCTAATGCGTCTTGTATCAGCAGCTCATTCTGCTCCTCGTTAAAGCTCTTCACTCTATGGGTTTCCATGGTTATTTCTGTAGGGATCACGGCGTCCATGCCCTACACCAAACTGAACGGTGTCTCTCCTGTGGTTTCTTTAAGATTGGTTCGATATGCCCATAGAGTCGAGCTGAGCTCCTCTACCCACTTGCCGACTGATCTTTCCAGACGCGCTTTAATTCCTTGCACTAGAATGCGACTGGTCACCTCCACTTAGCCATTCACTTGGGGGTGATATACAGATGTGAAATGCTGCTCTATGTTCATCTTTGTACACCCTGCCCGAATTTGAGCTCCTATAAACTGCGTGTCATTATTTGACACTAGTATTCTTGGGATATCGAATCAATATACCACTTCTTCCATGAAAAATGCATAAAAAATGCATTACTACTTCTTCCATGATTTTTTCTATAGCCTCGACCTCCACCTATTTGCTAAAGTAATTAATAACCACTATTAGGAACTCTTTCTGGCCTGGGCTGTAGGGAAAGGTCCCACCAGATCTATCCCCCATTTTACAAATGGGCACGAGGATCTCATAGTCATAATCTCCTCAACAGGCCTATGTATGAGCGGAGAGTATTTCTGGCACCTATCACACGACATCACAAAGTTCTCTGCGTCCTGCTTGAGCTGGGGCCAAAAGTTCCCTGCCGTCATTATCTTGCTTGATAATGTCCTGGCACCCATGTGGTTGCCACAGCATCCCTCATGGACCTCCTTAAGAACATGAGCACCCTCTTTCAGATTCAAGCACAGCAAGAGGGGCTGCCTAAAGCCTCTCCTAAACAACTCTCCTTTGATCAGACAAAATTTGGCCGACCTGACCCGTATTTTTGCTGCTTCCCTCCTATCATTTGGCAGTTCTCCTCTTTTCAGGTATGCCTTGATGGGCGTACACCAATCCTCTTCCTCTTCTAATACATTCACTTCATCTTCTCTGAACTCTCGACGTGCTATCAATAAAGTAATCACTCTCTCCTGGCAATCTACCGTTGAGTTGGCTATCTTGGCCAAATAATCTGCTCGGCCATTATCCTCTCGCGGGATTTGGAGTACAATCAGGGAGTCAACAACTCTTGCCATCTCCTGGAATTAGTTTACATATTTCCGCAAACGCTCCTTTCTCGTATCAAATTCACCCCAAAAACACGTTAGAAAGGACCACCAGAGGGATTTTGGTGGAAACCTCTCCAATGCTTAAGTCAGTTAAGCGTTTTAGATCAGAATAATAAAAAATGAGAATGCTCAGAACGTCATACCTTTGCTAGCCTTGAGGCCGAGATATTTATAATCCTCATTAGGTGGGGGCCTTTTCGAGATCCCGGAGAAAAACCCACGAATCTTGGGTCGTTATTTAGGACGACCTGACAAGGTTAGTCTCTTATGGCATGATCTGATCAGGCAATGAGGTGAAGAAAAGCTAGGACTAGCCCTGTTATTAGTTACTTCACATTCCTGATCTGACCTCAATAAAACCTTGTTCCTAAGATTGAGATCAGGTCAGGATGCATTTTCCTACATCCCGAGGCCTTCCTTCCACTCTTTTTTCTCTGTTCGAGTATCGGATCAGGTCAGGCATTATTATCACTTTACTCGTATTGACGACCTGATCTCAGTAGAATCTTGCCTAGGAGTCCAAGCCAGATCATTATATCTTTTATTCAGGCGACAAGCTCATCTCTCACTTCTTAAAATATTAGTTCAGGTCATCCCAAGCAAATCTGGTTGCGTTACTTAATAGCTCACCTTTTGCCCGAGCCAGGTATGATCAGGTCATACCACCAGGTATGGATAGAAGTCGTTTTTAAAGAAATGAAGAGCTAAGAGATTAGGTGGTTACTATAAATGTGCTCAATGGACTTGAGAACACGGTGTAAATATGTAAGGTTTGTGTCCAGAAATCGAGAATTAACATTTACTAAGGATGGTTTAAGTAAATAGTCTTTGGATCATGATATACAAAATATTCTTGTGACACATCCCAGTGGCTTTATGCACTATTCTTATGACTTTGTGGGCTCAGTTTAGTGATGAACTAGAATGATATAGTCTCGAAAGATTTATTTCAATAGATCTCGTTTGTAATTCTAGTTTGCCAACAATAAATAATGTGGGTAATATACTTTTTTATTATCTACATTACAAATATTCTTTTTCCACTTACCAACAGAACATGATTATTTTACAAAAAGATAATGTTATATTTGACTTATCCTTTCACACTATTAAAGAAAAGATTAATGAAATCATTATTATCTTGAGATAAATTCTCTTTAAAAGTGAGAGTCAAGTTGCAAAAAAAAAAAGGGTCTTCCTCGAAAAAGCTTGAAAATATAGTTTAGAAAAAGAGTGATGGAAGTTTCTAAATCCTCTCATAGAGGTCAAGTTTTGCCTCTTCCATCTAGGACCATTTTTGTTATTCGTGGATCTATAATGGTGGATCCAATTAATTATATTTATATGGCAAGTAAACTTGTAAAAGAGCTAGGGAAGTAAAATATCAATATACACTATGTAGGGACAAACACAAGACTTTTTGACAAACTTTTGGTAGCTGCACAATACTGGGAATAAAGGTGAGTAGCATACCTTTTCCCAAATTTACAAATAACAATGTTGTTGCAAGTTAAACTAAATTGAAGTTTCAAGTTCGGTCTATTTATGAGTGTATTATGTACATGGTGAAAAATGAAGATGCCTTTATCGCCCTTCTAGGTGGTTATGGCACATTGAATAAAATATTTAATATCACCTCATGGGCAGAGTGGGACTTTCATAACAAACCTATAGGTTTGTTGAATGTCAATGATTTTTTTTAATGATTTGCTAATTTTCTAAATCAAGGTGCATAGCATAATTTTATCTCTTTGTCAGTGAGATAAATACTTATATTGACCGACACAGTTGATGAGTTACTCACAAAGCTTCAAGTATATACTCTCGTTCAAGATTTTGTGGAAGTTAAGTCTAGCCAGTCACAAACTATCAATGTCATGAAAAGAAGTTTGGATCTTTTAAGTATATCATTATGAACCGTCATACTAATTATGGGTGGTTGAGTTATTAAGATATATACTCTTAAGACGCACCCCCCGTATAAGTTCAGTATATATCTTCATAGTTGATTGTTTATTGTCTCTAGGCTAGTTTCAATATTTTCACGGCGAATTAAGGTTCTTCTAGAGTATTTTATTGTCACGGCGAATATTTTCCATTTATAAAGATTATGATAGTTTAATACTTCAGGACTATAGTGTCAATAACGTATGCTTCTTTAGGAGCATTTTATTGTCATATCAGTATAATCTTATATGATTCCTCCATATGTTATTTTTCTTTTATTGATGAATTACTTTATTTAATTATCAGTGGTAGCTACTATTACAACTTTAGTCAATTTCCTCAATTAATATTCAATAATCTTAAAGAACACATATTATATTTTATTGACTGGTACTTCGGGAGCAGTATTCAAATAATTAATCAAATACCTATGTAGAGTAGGATTTAGACAGTTGTGGGGTATAACCCACTAGATTGGTTATATTGTAAAAGTTAAATTGAGATAAAGTAATTAATAACTAATTTTTAGGAGTGGGATCTATTGAGTAGATGTTATTACCCATCACTTAGCATATTAATTGCAAAAATATGTAAACCCTTCTGATTTGTACTTTTTTGTACGCATTTTTTGTTACCTTTTTGTGTCGCATTCGCGTGTGTTTTACTTTCTTTTATGGGTATTAAGAGTCGTTTTGGCCTATTTTGTTAGTTTTAGGTTTTTATAGCCTTTGTTCGATTTTTAGTCATTTTTCGTACATTTTTACCCTTTTTCGTATTTTTGGCCGTAGGATGACCAAGCGGTCCCTGCGCACGCTCGGAGCATCCCATTTGACTCGGATTGGAATGGGCAAAGCAAGAAACACAGCGTGAACGAGGAGCGACAAACCAGCGGACGTTTAGAGCAAAACGAGAAAATCGAGCCGGAGCAGCCGAGCCAGTCGATCGACTGCCAGTCGATCGACTGCCAGTCGATCAACTGCTCCTCAGTCGATCGACTGAGACGCAGTCCAGCTCGGGATTTTATCACTTTTTGACGTTTTTACCCCTGTATTTTTTTATAAATAAGCCCAACCTTCTCCAACCTTCTCCAACCCTTCCTTGTTGGAATTTGGGGCTTGCTCCATTTCCTTCAAGCCTTTACTTTTCCATTGCTCAAAAATCCCTAGTTTAATGTAGCTTAGTRGTTAATCTAGTTTAGTTAGTTAGTTAGTTTCTAGTTAGYAGTTAGGTTTARTTATTYTCAAGCAAGTGTTGGAGTGGGTGACACCTCCTTCATTTGTTGTGTTTGTAGTTTGAAGACTTGAAGCTTTTGTTGGAATGAAATTGGTAGTTTTCTTTCCCTTTACTTTTATGCTTTGTTATTGATTGATTGTTCTTGTTGTTGTGTTGGTTTTTAGATTTAGTTTGTGTTGTTGTTCTTGCCTTGTTCTTCAACTTCTCATTTCTAGATTTTAGTTTGCTCATGTTCTTGCAAAAACTCCATTAATGCTCTTCTCAAGCTTTTTACCTCTTTTAGTTAGACAACCTTTTAGCTCTTGAAAGATGTATGAGTTTTTACTCTTTGGTAGTTTGTCTTGTTCAATTTAAAAGCCTTTGACTTTTCTCAATTTCAAATGCTTGAACTTTCCCTCCATGAATTCTCTTTTAATTGTGAGCTTAAATTGATGTAATTAGTTTAGTAATTACGGGTTTAGGGTTTAGGTTCGTTTAGAACCATTAATCGGTGCTAGTCGAGAATTGGGATTGATGACCTCAATACTTGATCGACATTTGGGATTGACAACCCCGAATTGTGGATTAAGTACTCGGCGAAAACCAATTAGTCGTGGAGACGAACCGAACACCCTAAACCCTCATTTCGTTTAAATCCCTTTTAATTAAAGTCTCCTTTTAAATTCAAGCTTTACATAAAACTCAAACCAAACCAATGACTTAATGCTTTCTTAGGAGTAGATTAGTGTAATTTAGATTAACAGGAGATTAACTAAAACACCGACCGCCGATTATATCCAATCCTCGAGAGACACGACTCGGGAAAGCTTACCGCTCTACAATCGAATCCGTACTATTGCAGAGAAGATTTCTTAGAGTACTAAGAATTCTTCGATCACCTTCCATCTTATGATAATTTGAATCATCACATATGAGATATTGTAATATTTCTATTAAGAATATTATTTGACCCACCACTTGGACTTTATTACAACAAATAAAATGAGAAAACTAAACTTAGGAATACTTAACTACTACTTAAGGAGCCGGGTCGCCCATCAAGCCATAATTATAACTTCTTAAATGGTTAAATCAGCATTAGATGAACAAGTGTCGGTCCAAACCTTTGACGACACTTTTATTTTTATGTAGAATCATCTTCTCATGATATAATCATCATCAAGTATATGACTTTAAGTTGAACTATCGTCTACCATCGATCAATCGTTCCAAGTGGTCGGGGGTCGTGCAGCCTAACAGGCGCATGACACTACACATACATTCCTCTTTATAGAGTTTCAATAGTACAACGATAAATATCTACAAGTCCAGGTATCATTATGCAATTTTTTAAAGTTCGGATACTAATTTCTGAATATTAAAAGTTTGATTAATAACATATTTCAAACAGGTTATTATATTATATATGGATATTGGTTTTAAATTGAATCTCCCATAAAATCAAATAATACGAGTTAAGAAATTGTAATTTCAATCATGTATACTTCTTATATTTTAGTTAACTGAGATTAGAGGTTTAATAAATTAAAATAATATTAAACTCTTTATATTAAAACTTATTTTCTTATATCACAACTTTGCTGCCACCAAAAAAAAAGGGGTAGATATGAAGACCTGTGATAATTCCTATGTTACCAAGCGTGCGATATCTTCAATGATGTGTCATATTTTATTATAACTAATAAATAGTTGATAAAAGATGAGTTTTTTCCTTTTCCCGACCATATATTTAGATATATGTACACGGTTCATGCATACACATTGATACACATGAACCATTGATATATTTCTACCTTATATATATACTAGAGGACGACCCGCGCTACGCTGCGGGCATCTGCAAATCAGATATTGAACCCTCTATATAATCGATCATGCATATGCTATGTTTTAGTTTGTGTTCGAGAACATGACATTGAATAACTTAAATATTGTCCTTATAGAAGTTTACTGAAGTGAAGGCACTGGATGTCTACATTCATTATTGTCATTCGAAGACAATATAATACTTAGTGTATTTACACAGCAAACTTTAAAAATATATTGCCTTCGACGTAGCATGAATGAAGACAAAAATATACACAATTGTCCATACTGCCCACAAAGTTTTGAGCAAAAAAACTATATACAAACATGGATCATGTCCACAAAATGCTGAGCACAGTCATTTCAAAAGTGAATAACATCCTTCATTCATAGATTATCCTCCTTGAAACACTGCACATGAAAGCATGAAAACAAATATTCATCAATAATAACATATTAAAGATTCACGGACCGTGAATCTAATTAAAGAAACCAAATATAAATGCATTAAGAATAAGCCAAAAAAATTACATACCACCTTCTGAAACATCTGCCAAGAGGGAAAGAATATTGCTTAGGTGTTTCTGCAGCTAAGAGAGCTGATGAGCCTCTTCATCGGCTTGAGACGGCATAAACCTACGATTGTTACTTCGAACCAACTGCAATAGGTAACCCAAACTTATTTGCAATGATAATACAGTAAAAAACTGTATACATTCAATCCTAGAGTACAGTTAAAATGACACAAAAATGCTAGTAGTTGCATCCTCGAGTAGTAGTAACCCACGCTTATTTGCAACGATAATACACTAAAAAATTGTATACAGACAATCTAGGGTACAGTTAAAATGACATGAAAATGCTAATGGCTGCATCCTCAGGCATTAGTTGTGATATTCAATTAATGTATAATTTTAAGCAATGAGACAATATGTCAGCCATACTAAGAAGATTTCCAACACATGATTTCAACTTGGCCGAAATTCAAGTAGAAAAATTTTCATTTACCCACGTATAGAAATAAATCCAGATATATCTTTTCATACATATGCAGTAAAATAATATCCTGAGAATATGACTTTCAGTTGCTTGAATTAAGCTCAATTTCTATGTATTTCAATCCAAACTCCACATGCCACTCCCTTAAAATACTCAAATAACTCGACAATTTAGCAAATTCATTACCTGTAACGGTGAAAGCATGTATAAGAATCCATGAAAAGCCGATGTGGACGGCCAAACATCAGCAACGTCAGCAGAATCCTTATGCCCCTTCGGCAGCAACCTCTTATAACTGAAAATCTAGAAAATATTTAATTATCGAGCATACACAGACATTATATATATAACGAATTGAAAACACTCCCTAAAAACTAACTACAACATAGTCAATAATCTTACCACATTTTCATTTACAAATAACATGCATGAAAATATTTGAAAATGTAAAGGAGATCTGGTTCACATAATTTATATGAAAGTAAACGATGCTTTGAATAGTACAAACAAATAAAGAAAATAGAAAAACCCATCTATAACAAACATTATTTAATACCAAAAGCTCGTTCTAATTGTTTCATCAAGAAATATAATGAATAGAATTGAAAATGTTAAAAAAATATCCTCGACGAAGTAGATACAACGCATCAAAGCCACCAATCTAGATATTCCTCATCGAGACACTTTTTGTGCTGCTGCAAAAAATGTGAACAAATGGCGTATTTTGATTGGATTAAAAATATTAATCCAGATAAATCTTATATGTATTAAATATATTAATCCAAATTCTTATATGTATTAAAAATATTAATCCAAAAAAAAAAAAAAATCATCTGCTGAAGGTCCCATGGCCTGCTTCGTTCGCTTCTTCTTCTTTGCCACGACAGCCCTTAAAAAAACACCAGTGATAAGAAATTATAGGTGACCCAAGATTCATATCTGCTATCTGCAACAAACACCAGTTTCAGAATCGACAGAGAGCGATAGAGCATGAAGATTTCCTTGATTGTTACTTCGATTGGAAAGAAAATAACACCACCATACTTTAAAAAAAAGAAAGATCAGAAAATCAAAAAATAGAAGGAAGGAATCAGAGAGAAGTAGAAGAAGAGGAATATCAAGAATGATAATAAAATTTAGAAAAGTAAATAATAACACATACACATTCTCACATTTCCAAAGTTTATTATACCACACTTCCAGAATGATAATAAAATCTTGAAAAGTAAATAATAATTAGATAGATAAAATGATAAAATGACAATATAATTTAATTGAAAGCTAAAAATAAATTTATATGCTGATAAAAATTACCTCCACAAAGTTGGTGAATTTGGGATCCCTATTCACAACCAATGGATGGACCTGCAATAGTTAATTAATCAAAAATTCAAAAATCCATACAAACTTACAGGAGGTCGACAACAATTTGAGAATTTGAGAAGTTCGTGAAAATGAATTACCTCGTACTCAACCTTATGCTTCTCAAATTCCTCGAGAGGAATGTAATATTTGGCCAATCGAGTTTTTCCTTGCCTGTTCTGCAATACTATGAATCAGACCTGCAAAATTTAACACACAAGATTAATCATAGAAGAAGAATTACTTAAATTTGAATTAAAAGAAAAGGGCACAAACATAGGGTTTACCATTTCCGAAGATGATAGCTTGAGCACCACTTAAAAATCGCAAAGTCTCGAAAGCTTTTGGAACGTCTGAAACTGAAGGGCAAGTCAAAAATACAAACTCTAGCTTATATATATATATATATATATATATATATATATATATATATATATATATATATATATATATATATATATATATATATATATATATATATATATATATATATATATATAGGGTTGGGTTCAAATGAGAACCTGTCATTATATGTGAACCTAGGGACTCATCATGACCATTAGATCGAATAATCTTGATGGTTGAGATTATGACATGTCAGCAAGGTATTTATGTAAAATATTGCATTAATTTAATAAAAAGGGTATTTTGGACATATATCAACATTTCGAAAGAGCACTGCAATGCTCTTTAGAAAGCACATGGGTAAAGAAAAGCACTACGACTGTATACAAAAAATCATCAAGAATTTTTTTTTATAAATAAATGTAATTAAATTTAAAAACCTGAATATTAAAAGTATCGCATGTGATTAATTCTAGCAGTACAGTACTGTAGAAAAAAAGCACTGTTATTTACGAGTAAGAATTTGGATTTTTACAAAATCATCAAGATTTTGTTTTATAATAACGTAGCAATG
>BMAC01000022.1:2460035-2479995 GCA_014905375.1 Phtheirospermum japonicum | reverse complement strand
GGCCGGTCGGCTGGTCTCGCCAAAAATTTCGGGACTCGACCGATTTGGCCGGTGATGTTGGAATCGCGGGCCGCTGGTGTGGCGATTCGGATGGTTCGGCGTGGGGCTTTTGGGTACGGTCGGTTCTCCTTTCTCAAATAAGAAACCGGCAGTCGGGGGTTTGGATTTGAGGGCCGCTGCTAATCCGAGTTTGGGCCATGAGCGTTCGGGTGGTTGGCGACGATGGATGATTGGGGCAGTGTTGCTGTGGTTCTCGCCCTTATTGTTATGTTTTGTTGGGCTTGGGAAATTGATGGCAGGCGGGAGGTGGTTTGGCCGGGAACGGTCGAAGTTATTCATGGGTTGGATTGTTCTTGAAAAATAAAGAATTCAGAAAATAACGATGGGTTTTCTTTTACCTACTTGCGGCTGAAATCGCCGACGTCTTCAGCGCCGGCTCCAGCGTTCGGCCATATACGGCCGGTGGTTCAAGTCTGGGGTTTGGGTTCAATTTTATGAGGCGGCCGTGTGTTCGTGGTTCTGAGGCGGCGGCCGTGTGTTCGTGGTTCTGAGGCGGCGGCTGTGTGTTCTAGGTTTGGGTTGAATGTTCTGAGATTTTGGTGAAAACGGGAGTTAATTTAATATGATGAACATCATTTGTAAAATTACCTAAAAGTCCTTTTCCTTCCATATATATAATTTAATGAATTTAAAAAATATAAAAAGTCTGATCCACATATTTTATTAGATCTACAGCCTGTATTGGTCCCTAGGTTCGCATATATTGACGTGGGTTTCATTTGAACCCAATCCTATATATATATATATATATATATATATATATAAATTGGATCCATTGGAAAAAGAATAAAAATAAAAATAAAAACCAACAAATTAAGAAAATAGGAAAAAAAACAGAGAAAGAGAAGAGATCGAGCACCGTCAGACATCGTTTCAATACCCCGGAAAACCGATCACTTCCAATCTTGGGTTTTCTCAACCTTCAACAGATCCAACCTAGATAAAAACACATAAAACGGGTGAAAAAGGAGAAGCATATTAAAAAGAATCATGAGAGCGAACAACCTAACACCTTTTAATCTAGAGTTTCTTCCCCTTTCTTCTTCCTTCAGCATCGACCCTATCAGCCATTCTCAATCAAGAAGAAGAGTCCACAAGAATGTTTAATTGTGATCCACGTGGTTAGTAAGCTGCAAAAGTGAATTGGAAAAAAAAGTTTAAAAAAACAACCAATCAGGACACGTCATGTGTCGCACAGAGGAGAATGCAAGCCAACTTTATTATAAGAAGTACAGATTTGAATCTACCAAGCCCTATAATTGAGTTTTAAGGTCCCTAAAACATGAAAGAGGAAAAATTCACAACAATCTCATTATCAAACTGGCCCTCATAAACAATGCCTCGCTTTTAAACCGAAATGCCCAATCACATCAAGAAAAACAACAGTCTAACAAATAACCAAAATGAAAACCTAAAGTCTAACTCAGAAAAGTTGCATAAATAATAACACTAAAATAACATCTATGACCCCAATATTTTCTCGCATCGATGCAAAAAACACAATTAAATACCATAAAAATATGAATTTAGATTAAAACTCTTACTAAAAACTCACTACRCAAGAAAAAGACAGAAAATATAGAAGTACATACATTTGTTATAAATTTCAAAAAACTAAAACGAAACAGTGAAGATCAGATTACACTACACAACCCCTAATTGCATAACCCCAAAATTTAACCAAATCACCCACTTTAAATAAATAAATAATAGTAATTAAACAAATTGAACTCACTCGGCTAGGTCACCAATCTGGCGAAGAACTCCGACTAAGCCAGCCATGGCGACTCCTTCAAGCAAAGACTCCGGATCATCCTTATCTGTGGCTAATATTTTAAATTTGTTATTTCAAACTAAAGTAAAATAAATAATGATCTTAACACAAATATCAATAATAATATTCCTATATAAATATACTTGTCTTCCCATAAATATAAAAAAAAAATAGAAACCTATAAAGTATATGTTTGTTTATATAAAAAATTTGAAAAAAAAAAATTGGGATCAAACTAAAGTTCCACAAAATTCACGGAGTCGCGGGTGTTTGGGATCCAAGATGGACTCGCAGGTTGCGGCGAAATCGATATTAACGTCATTCCTAACCTCCCGATTCCATGAAAATTTAAGAATCTACAAAAAAAAAACACAAAAGGCTTGGGGAAAAAATCGCAGAGGTACCTTGTATTGATCGTGTGCTCTAAAAAGTACTACTATCTTATTCTTCAAAAATATATGCCAACGAATAATTACGAAAGAAGAAACCAAAAAAAGTTTTTGTCACAAACAGTGGCAACAAAATATACTAAAGGTAAACAATTTATAACTTAAAAACAAACAATTAGTTTTTTAAATAAATAACCAACCTTTTAATCAAAAAAGAACTCCAAATTCAAATAAACATGAGACAAAATCAACAATTTATACAGAACATAAGAAGAAAAACAAAACAGAGAGATGAAAATACCTCTAAAAAAGGGACAGGAGCGTTGAACAAATTAACCCCTTCCAAGCTTAACTTCACCTGGTTTATGGAGTCAAGGAAAATCGGCTTTTGGTTTAGATCTGGTATAGATCTGAATAATATCGAGATGAATAGTCAATTTCTCTAATTTTGTCAAATTGGAAAAAAAAAAAAGAAATCCATAAAAATCCACATGATATTTACATCTGAATATATTTCACTAAGTTTTTTTTTTCTTGGAGAAATAAATTTGAAAATTACTAATTAAAAATAATTAAATTAGCAAAATCATCAATAAGCAGATTTTAAAGAAAAATAAACACTTACTGCCGCTTCTAGCTGCAGCTAACAGTGTAGTAGAAGCTAAAGCCGCATAAGAAGCTGCGACATCAGAAGCCAGCTTATTACTCTCCACCTCCAATTTATTACTGCTAGACCCTTTCGAATTCTCAAACTTGACCCGAACAGCAATCGATGCCTCCATCTGCTTATTCAATAGGCCAGCCTCCGTAAGGAATCCAACGTGAAATGACAACCTTTGAATACAAACAAACAAAGAAAATAGAAAATCCCATCTATAACCAACTTCTTTTAATAGAAAGAGCTCGTTCTAATTGTTTCGTCAAGAAATATAATGAATAAAATTGTAAATGTTCAGAAAATATCCTCGACGGAGGAGATAAAACGCATCAAAGCCGCCAATCCAGATATTCCCCATCGAGACACTTTCAGTGCTGCTACAAAAAATGTGAACCCAACATCAAAAAGACGAAAGCGATGTTAGTTATCTCCCTAAATTCAAAAAAGAAACATGGAAAAATTAATCTATCCAAAAATAAGGGGGGAAAATCAAAGAGGTGGAGAAAAATTTGAAATGATTCGCCCTTAAACCTTGGAACAGATCTTTGAAGAAAGAGATTTTCATAACTGGTCCTAGCCAAAAAAGCAGAGAGTGGGAAAAAATTAAATCAAAGAGGTTGAGAAAAATTTGAAACAGTTAACCTTGGAACTCCAGAAAGGGGTTTATCTTGGGAAGAAATATGAATAAAAATGGTTTTATCTTGGGAAAAATATGAATAAAATTGAGGCTCAGATTCTTGGTCAGATGGGAGAACTATCGCCACTCCATGGCTGCGAATCATGGTTGCATCTCATATGCCATCCGGTCGCCCCGCCAAGATAGGGGCCATGTCTCACCCAATTATCCACAAATTGAGAAAACTCAGATAATATCATCGCAGCCCTAAAAAAGAGAAAGGAAGAAGATGATGATAGTGCCTGGAGTCGCGCATGAATTGGTCGGAGAAAAGAGATAGAAATTAAGTGATCAGAACCCTAAGAAAGATAAAGGAAGAAGATGATGAGAGCGCTTGGGATAGAAAGTGGTCAGAGGAAAGGAATAGAAATTGTCCCAAAACACTACCTGCACACACGTGGATGGGCACCAAATAACCGAACCTCAAAAAATCTAAAGCGGTGGGAGGAAAAAGGTAAATAAATAATTACCAACCAGTAATAGAACGCCACATGTCGCAAAGGAGGCAATTCTCACCATCTTTATTATAGAAGGTATATATATATATATATATATATATATATATATATATATATATATATGTGTGTGTGTGTGTGTGTGTGTGTGTGTGTGTGTGTGAAACCTTGAAGAAGGAAAATTGTCTAACAGTTTATGCTTACCAATCTTCCCGAATGGATATAATATAAACTCAAATGGATAAAACTTATGAGGTAAAATATCAAACCATATTTTCTTAGGATATTATCTGAAAGTGATCTGATCGATAACTATTTGTGAGTTTGTTTAATAATAAAAACTCATACCATCTTTCTTCCTCTTCATTTCTTTTGTGTTTTGTAGAATTCGAAGGTCTATGGTTTTGAAAATAAGTCTCAGTTTTATGATGTTGTTAACAATGTTAAACAACACTGATTAACAACATCGACCAGAGTAAAGTAAAAATATGCAGCGGAATAAAACAATAAGATCACGATAGAACAAATTCAGTTCACAAGTAAAACACTTGTGAACTTGGGTGTACAAACCCGAAAACTATATTACTTTCTTGTTCACGTTCAATACAAAAATATAAACTAATATATGAAAACTAAATATCAATAAACTTGATACTAAGTATTTATTGCCGGAATGGCAAGATCTTCTCCGTTGGTCACGCAACTTCGAAGAGCTTGTTAATCTCGATCAATGGCTTCAAGTAGATTTCTCGTGTTCTTCTCCTTTTCTTTGTGCGTTCCTTGCGTCGTGCGTCTTCCTTGAATTTCCCGTGCGTAAAAGTCCCAATACCAAGCTTTAGGAATCCTTATCTTAAATAGACAAACATAAATTCCTAAACTTGGTAAATACCTAAAATAAATCCTAAACACAATATAGGAAATTAATAAAGTCTTAAACATAAACTAGGAAACACAATATATTCCTAAATCTAATTTCCTAACTTATTTTGTGCCCAAGAAAGGCAAATAACTAAATAGGAATTATTGCCAAGAATTAATTCCTCAACAATCTCCCCCTTTTGCCTTTTTGGACAAAACACTACGACGCAAAAATAAATGAATATAAAATACTAACTCCCCCTAAGTTAGACAACTCCCCCTAAACAAAACACTCAATGTTGTTAAAAACAAACCAACATTGTTCATAAAACACACTTATCAAAACAGAACAAACCAAAAAGGAACTTATTGACTTCGAACCCTCTTTGAACGATGAGGGGATGTCGAAGTTCCTTCACCACTCTCTTTCCTCTTCCTCTTCTGCATTTTCATCATTCTCCTCAAAGCCTTATTGCGAGCACAAATTCGCTTCCTCCTCCTTTCCTAAGCATGGCTCGCCAAGGCTTCGGCAGCAACAGCATCTTCATCATCATCTTTATCAGCAGCAGCGTCAACATCCTCTGCATTGTCAGCAGCAACATCATTAGCAACATCTTCTCCCCCTATGTCCGCGTCTTCTCCCCTATGTCCGCGTCATCTTCTCCTTCTCCCCCTTTTTGACCAGAAAGGGAATGGGCCTCCAAAAGTGAGCCACGAAGCGCCTGGAGCTGCATGATCTGTAAATCAATGGAAGCCACATGCGCACGAAGGAGCTGCGCAGACAAACTGACCATGTTGGGATCACTCGTACCAACATCACTAGCAACATCGGCGCGGAACGGAGCCTGCCAGGGCAGATCAATGACTCAAGCACCGGAAGTGTGCTGACCTCAGAAAACAAACCAATCATCCTCTCCCGTTAGCACATCAGCAGGACCAAGCTGCAAACCTTGATTCTCCAACAATCTGAAAATCAAAGATGGAAAACACAACGAGGCGGCAGACGTTTAAACTGGAGGTAGGCAATCAAGTTGTGGCGCTCAAATAGTTCAACTGGAACTCTACGCTCAACAATCATGTGGTGAGTTTGATAAGTAGCAAACAACTCGGCAGCCTCAGCAGTTAAAAACTTCTCCGAAAACGGCACCATATCTTCAAGCTCAGGTGTCGGAGTATTAGTGCCTGTGGAGGACTGAGAGTGTGCACAGGCAGATGGAACATTTTCAGAATTGAAGCTTGGAGAAGAGGCAGGATTGTCTGCAGGGGATGTTGGTTTCAGTGTCACAACACCAGAACCAACATGGGCTGACACGGCAGCTTTGGACTTCTTCTTTTCTCTCTTTGGGTGGAATTTTCTTATTAGCTAGACGCAAAGTATGTTTCTGGAGCTTTGCTGGGTGATGGTGAATTTGATATTCTGCAAGATACTGAAAACAACTACAAACAAAAAATCGAGTGTCGCAGGCAGTAAAATTTAGAGAAAGAAAAAGTAAAATTAAGAAAATAAATCGAGTGTCGCTGGCAGTAAAATCTGGAGAAAGAAAAAGTAAAATTAAGAAAATAACTCCCCCACTCTTTCTCAAAATAAGACACACGATCTCAACTCAACTACTCCATCATCTCAATTTTGGAAATAAAAACCACAAATCCCAACTACAAATTAAAACCGAGATAGAGCTAGATTTTTATAAACCATCACCATAGTTGAACAAAGCCTTTGCAAAGCAATTTTTCACTCGCCAAATTAACCTCTTATTACCCGTCCAATCCACCGATTATAACACCACTGAAACACGCGATTAGCAAGATTCAAAACAAGATTAAGAGAATTCAAGATAGACACGAACACAAACAACAAAACGCACATCAAGATGGCATCTTCACAAAGTATGAATGTCCTACGGGATGCCTAAAATTCATGACCTAAAAAGGTTAAAAAGAACACATTATGATTTCAGTGACTTGATCCAATGTTGCTTTTTATTACTAACAACATCATTAACCAACATTACCTCAGGTGAAGTCAATGGAAGCTTACCCCTTAACCCAAGTTAATGACTACGTCAAGATCTCTCAAGAAGGTGAAATTTAAAGATTGGATCTTTTTGTATCCAGATTTACTTCATCCTTGAAGGGATTTGAATCTTTTGATCTTCAGCAATTGCTGTTTAACACCTCTTATTTTTGGACCTCGGAGAAAACCAGTTTCTGCAGGTAAGCTCCACAATCACCTAATTGAAGAGGTTGATCCTTTTTGCCATCACTTTTATTGCAACACAGGACCTTATAGCACTTTTAATCAAACTCAATGCATTTGGATTATGTATGAAAATAAAGATAAAAATGCATGTAAAATTATACAGATGTTGTGACTGATGTTTATATAGGGTGTCATAACATCACAAACCAACATTGGTTCAGACAATGCACATACCGAGATCTCTTCTCAAACGAGAGAAGGTCTCGAAATCTAATGCCTTAGTGAAGATGTTACCAACATGACTCAAATTTCTGGGTTCAGCACCTGCATCTCTGTTTTCAATACTTGCACTTTCATCTACATGAAGTGTGACATTATTTTGAGGATTTTGATCATAAACCAGATCATCCTCCTCAGCAGGTTTAAAACCACTCATCAAATTATCAAACTTGACGTTAACCGACTCAATCATGCAGCACGTTCTAAGATTAAACACTCTATATGCATGACTATTTCGAGAGTATCCCATGAAAACACATTTATCACTCTTTGAAGCAAGTTGATTTCTATCATTTAGCACATAACAAATGCATACAAAAATATGAAAATCACTCAAGTTTGGCTTTTTATCCATCCATAATTCATAGGGAGTAACACAAGATCCTGGTTTAAAATACACCCTATTAATTATATGGCATGCAGTGTTCATTGCTTCTGCCCAAAAATGTTTAGTAACCCTATTTGAAATAAGCCTAGTCCTAGACATTTCTATAAGAGATCTATTTTTGCGTTCGACTATCTTATTTTGTTGGGAGGTCATTGGTGAAGAAAATTCTTGAGTTATACCAACTTTGGAACAATATTTTGAAAAGGATGCATTATCAAATTATTTTCCATGATCAGACCTAATCCTACCAATGCTCACACCAAATTGCACACACAACCTTTTTGCAAGTTTTTTAAATATTTTGAAAGTCTCAGATTTTTCTTTTAAAAACTCTACCCAAGTAAAGCGGGAAAAATCATCTACAAATACAAGAACATACCTTTTACCACCTAGGCTCTCAACTTCAAGTAGTCCCAAAAGGTCCATATAAAGGAGTTCGAAACAATATGAGGTAGTGAGACTTTGTACTATTGGATGTGGCACCCTGACTTGATTACCTTTCTGGCATGCCTCGCAAACTGGAATGTTTTTTGTGTTGAGCTTAGGTAGTCCGATCACAGCATCCTTTTTGACCAAACTTTCCATCATCTTGTAATTGACATGTCCGAGCTTTTGATGCCACACCTCGGCATCACTCAATTGAGATAGCTTGCAGAACACATCACCATTGATTTGATAGCAATTATCTGAGGTCCTCTGACCAATGAGAATACATGCATTGCCTTCGTCATAAACTTCGCATCTTTCACGAGTGAACTTGACATTGAAACCACCATTGCACAGTTGGCTAATACTTATCAAGTTTGCCATTAAACCTTTAACCAGCAACACGTTCTCAAGCTTTGAAATACCAGGTACATGAAGGGTTCCTTGGTCAATGATTTGGCCATTTGCGCCTCCACCATACTTAATCTTTCCTCCTTGAAACTTGACAATATTCGAGAGGAGATCTTCCGAGCCGGTCATGTGTTTAGAGCATCCACTGTCGAAGTACCAGGCTCCAGGGACGTGGGATTTCAGGGAGGTACAGATCATGTTGCACTTGATATCAATTTTCTTGACCCAAACTTGTTTGAACCTTGTGTTGGTATTAATGTTGGTAACACGGGAACCAACATGGGATTCAGCAGTCAGCTTCGACCTTTTAAAATGAGTTTGCTTGCCAACATGCTTCCATCAATATGGTCGTATGTAACCTGGTTCACCACAGTGATGACACATGTATTGTCTTATTCTTCTCTTGTGGTATTTGGTCGACTTCACCTTTTGACTTGAATTTGGCTTTTGAACATGCTTGTATCCAATCCCGTGTTTTGAAAAATTCGGGATACTCGATTCCAGAATCTCATCCACCGTGGCCTTGCATTTGTTGAGGTTTGTGAGGGTTTCTTGGGCCTCCTTCAACTCGTTTTTCACCTTTTCTAGCTCAACATCCTTCTTGGTGAGCGACGTTTCCAAGCGAACAATTATGTCAAGCTGATCATCCTTTTCTTTGGTTAGCTTTTCTGCTTCTTTCACGAGATCTTTGGCCTTGAGTACCTGTTTTACCCAACTAACAAACAATTTCTGGTGATCAATACTCAGCTGCTCGTATTCCTCAAGGTAATCAGTGGTCTCGACATTCAGGCACACGATGTTGTCTTCAAGCAAACCAACATGGACGTCGTCGTCCCACACAACATTGGTAAATAAGTATGGATTAGGTTCAGTTGACTTGGAATCATTGACATCCCATGTAGAAACCATTCTCTTCTTCCTCGAAATATCCATAGTACCTAAACAAATAAGGATCAGTACTTAAAAGGTTAAGTAACCCACTCTAGATGCCAATTGTAGAATTTGAAGGTCTATGGTTTTGAAAATAAGTCTCAGTTTTATGATGTTGTTAACAATGTTAAACAACACTGATTAACAACATCGACCAGAGTAAAGTAAAAATATGCAGCGGAATAAAACGATAAGGTCACGATAGAACAAATTCAGTTCACAAGTAAAATACTTGTAAACTTGGGTGTACAAACCCGAAAACTATATTGCTTTCTTGTTCACATTCAATACAAAAATATAAAGTAATATATGAAAACTAAATATCAATAAACTTGATACTAAACACTTGTTGCCGGAATGGCAAGATCTTCTCCGTTGGTCACGCAACTTCGAAGAGCTTGTTAATCTCGATCAATGGCTTCGAGTAGATTTCTCGTGTTCTTCTCCTTTTCTTGTGCGTTCCTTGCGTCGTGCGTCTTCCTTGAACTTCCCGTGCGTAAAAGTCCCAATACCAAGCTTTAGGTAAGATTTCTCGTGTAAGATTATCTTGTATGTAAGATAGTGTGAAAAATAAGGATGACTATTGTGTCGATAGACAAGTATCGAAGGGAAGACTTATTCTTAATATTTTATTTTCTTATACATAAAATCATTCATAAGATGTTATATTTTCTTCATGTTATTCAAATGGATAGAGGCTCATACTAATAACGTTTTATAAACTGCACAAAGAAAATAAGAAAAATATAGAGTGAATTAATTTATCTTTATTAATAATTAAAATCCTATTTATAAAAAAACTCGTAATGATATAATTATAAATATATAATTTCATAAGGGATATACTTTTATTCACATACTTAACATATATATTGTTGGAGAAAAGAGGATGTGGGAAGTTATTTTTAGTAACATTGTCCCAATATATCAAAATGGAAAGATTTTTGTTTTCAGAGTTAATAGCTATGGAAAAAGCTAGTGAAGAGGCTGAGTAGCTTCGAAATTTTTTAGAGGACATTTTATGTTGGGGAAAGCCAGTATCAACGAATATGATGCACTATGATAATCAAGATGCCATCGCAAGGGTTTATAGTGAAATGTATACCGGTAAATCGCGACATATTCGTCGGAGACACAATAACGTTAGAGAATTAATCTCAAGAGGTATAATTTCGGTTGAGTATTTGAAGTCAAAGGAAAATTTAGCAGATCTGTATACAAAGAGCTTAAACCCAAATCAAATATATACATTGATAGAGGTAATTGGGGGTAAAATCCACAACTAAAGAACGGTCTTTAGTGGGAACTCAACCATGATGACTGGAGATTCGAAGAACTTAGGTCAATGGGACAACCAAACTTTAGACTGTTTAGTTCTAAACACTTGGTAACTAGCCATGAGCTAACCCATCCCTAGAGAGTATAACCAAGTGGTATGCCTGCTGAAAGTGGTGAGGTTAAGTCTAAGACTTTTTGATGACAATCTATACCTATTAAGGTGGAGTATTGCAAGGTACTTATGATAGACAATGTCACCTATTTAAGTGCAGAGAAATGGCCACCTCGACCGGAGAACCTAAGAATCCCAAGGGTATTTCAAGGCCAAGATGGACACAATTTTAAGAACTTGATAAGTGGTCTAAACGTTATTATGTGAGTATCATCGTTTTGGTATACTCGTAAGAGAAATAGTTCAATGACATTGTTAATTGAGCCGCGGGTATACCCGATGGTACTTCACTAAGTAGGGTTCAAAGCCACAAGCTACCTAACCAAATGTAATAACGTTCTAGCGGAAACTGAGCAAATGAGTCACATGCATCATACATTGATTTGCACTCATGTGGGGGACTGTTGAAGAAGAGGGGATTTGAGAAGTTATTTTTGGTAACTTTGTCCCAATATTCAAAAAATGGAAGGTTCGTTGTTTTCAAAAATGATCTTCATATTCTTAATCTACATTGCGAATATATGAATGTGGTATATTTTCTTTCACAAATCCGTGTTGGGATGGGTGAGAAATCAATGACCAAAATTGAACATTTGAGAAGTGAATTTGCAAGTTGAAGAGATAGTGGAATTTCCATTTGGGAAATAGAAAGTCTCACAAAGGAAGGAGACTCATTTCTAAATGAGAGTACCCACACGAGTGCCACCACCCGCCTACCTGGCCGGCCGGCTTAGCTCGAGGTTCGAGCGCTTTTCGCTCCATGTGGTTTGTCTTTCATTGTTTGTGATTCGTCCTTGTTGGGCTTGGGCTTCAAGTTTTAAACCTTTTCCAGATGCTTCTAGTCTTTCTTGTGGAGTAAAACTATGAGTTTGACTTGTATCAGAAATTCTAATTCTTATGATTTACTTCCTTGTTTAAGAATTATCTCTCAACTATAAATACCACACTCTACAGTGTAAATACATACATACGAAAATCATCAGCATTCAGGCATCTCATATTTTTTCCTGTACTAGTGCAGAAACTGCATATCTAGAAGGCTGATTCTGCCTATCCAGAATGCCTTTCTGTACCTTCTGTAGTGACATAGTTCTAGAAAGTCTGTACTTTCCAGAACGCTTTTTTTTTTACCCTTCTGGATTTGCAGACTTCCTAGAAGGGTAAAAAATAGGCGTTCTAGAAAATAAATTTTATGTTCTAGAACGGTTCCATCCCATGGTGATCCGCCACTTTCCAGAACGTCTTTTCGAAAATACCATTCTTGTATGTGACACTTTCTAGAACGGTGTTTTCAAAATGACGTTCTGGAAAGTGATACTTTCTAGAACAGTATTTTTGAAAAAACGAGACGTTCTAGTAAGTACAACATTCTAGAAAGGATTTTCAAAAATCCGCTAAGAAAAGTCTATTTTCTAAAACGGTTTTACAAAAGCTACCTTTTAGAAAGTTTAAAAAAATGTAATGAAAGCAGGAATACACCAAAATCACTAATAATAAATATTTCATTCATCCATCCGAAAAATCAACCATGTCTTAACTTGTCTAAAAACTCCTTAATATCAAGCTCTTAAACTAGTCATTTAATCTTGAAACTAATCAGTAAAGAATTTAGTAAAAAAAATAACAATTAATTTACTGCGGATTTGGGGGGCAGCTATTTGCAGAAGAGACCCTATAACCCCACTCAAGAAGCTCTTTGCTTGTATCATTCTTGTGCACCATCACTTCTATAAAACAGACGATCCTTTTTGTCACCAGTTGTTATGCTATTCCTATTGCTTCAATAAGATCCTCCTCACAATACACCTACAATCCAAAGAGATTATTATTACAAATCAAATACAATATATATATATATATATATATATATATATATATATATATATATATATATATATATATATTTCGGCCCATGCAATGAAATTAATTTTAACCTGATAACAAGTTACAGTCTGAAAATAGCGCAACTCCTGGATGAAATCCGATAACCCGATGGTGTGATGCAAAATTCTGTTCGTCCCAAAGTCGTGGGTGTTGGGCTCGCCGACGATGCAGATCACCGGCAGGTTCTCGCAGTACGCGCCGGCGATGGCGTTGAGCACGCTCAGCCCGCCATTGGTGAACGTGACCACACACATGCCCATGCCCCTCGGTCGCGCGTAGTCGTCGGCGGCGTACCCGGCGTTGAGCTCGTTGCAGCAGAAACAGAACAAAACAACATGATAAGACCAAAAACACTTTTCTTCAACGACCTTTTTGATTTATGGGCTTCTGATGCTTCCCTTTTCAGCCTCTCAATCTCCCCATCATTCTCAATCTTTTGGTTTTTCAACAAGCGAGAAAACGAGCCAGTTAGTAATCATGCAATAATCAACCAAACAAAAAGTTGATAGAGTATTCTAGTTGATAGGTGGGGAGGGGGAGAGGGGGAAATGACCTGATTCAGGGTGAAAGTTCCAGTCTTATCACTGCACTCTCCCCGTTATCTCCTGCTGAATTCCGTGCCAGTAATCCATGCAATTTTTCGTCGACGCAAAGAACTTTTTGAACTCTGAAATAATTTTCCCATCTCTCATAGAAGTATGCAATTCGATCAAACAACCTCTCGGGGACCAATTGTTAAGGCCGTCCTCAAATATTGGATTCTGTATAATGTTCTCATCTTCATCACGCAGAGATCCTACAACGTGAGTCTATGCAAACAACAGGACCACATCAAAATTTTTAACACCAATAAAGAAGATTTAAAAAAAATCATGTTCTAGACAAACTTATGTCGTCACATTGACTGGACAAGGGCAGGAAACTACTGCTGATTTTATGAGCAGATCAATGCCAGGCGAAGGCCCTTCCAGATAAAACATAACTCGCTTAGGCATTGTTGACAGAAGAAATGTACCTTTTATCTTCTCCCAACA
Organism: Phtheirospermum japonicum; assembly: GCA_014905375.1. NCBI lineage: Eukaryota > Viridiplantae > Streptophyta > Magnoliopsida > Lamiales > Orobanchaceae > Phtheirospermum > Phtheirospermum japonicum. Next base: position 2,466,123 of record BMAC01000022.1, on the reverse strand, counting down.
ATCCATCGAAGTAGAAGCTCTACAGGAGCTAATGAAATCAGGAATTTGCCATCTCAAGAAAGAGAGAAAGAGAGGATAAATATCTTTACCTTCCAACGAACAAATAGCTAATTGATGAATCTTGGTTTGCGATTTTCAGAATGGCGTGCACATCAGCAGTGCCTTGAGGATCCCCCGATATTCCAACCCAAGCAGTGACTATGTAAGTGGGGCCAGCGGAAACTCGGTCGGTGATATCTTGCTCAAGCCCTTGCCAACTTTCTTTCCGATTAGTAATAAAGGCAAAACGACCGCTTAATTTAGCCGATAGGCCTTCGGGATAACCCGACTCCGAGGATACCACAAAGCTGTCGCAGCAATTAGGATGCTACGAATGAAGTCCTCCAGAAAAATCATGGTTAAGGATTACATTAGTAGAAGGCGTGCTAATGGAATCCGTTGACTGCTCATTTGACTTCTGCCAGAAATGTCAAATTCATTTATGGAACTAATCTGCCAAAAAATTCTCTTCCAATGGATTTCAAACCACATTTTCACATAGACTAACAGCTCAGCGCATGATTACAAATAATGGTACCAAAAAATTATTTCTCATTTAAAGATACAGTTAAAATTTAAAGCTTAGCGACTTGCTAAATAAATTTCAGCTGCCTCTGACAATTCATGATAGCCCATTCACCACAACTGATAAAGTCAAATCTCTCAGCCATCAGAAATAGCACATCAGGTCTATGATCACAAATGAAATCTTCCTAAAACAAACTTGCTGTTATGCAATCTCATTGGCAAACACAAAGATAATTGAAAACTTATGCTCAACAATAACCCTGGAATCATCATTTTCTCAATTTTGAAATTAAATCATACAATTATTTGACCCGAAACTCAGGCATCAATCATCGAATTCCCAGGAAACAACAAAATCAAGGGAAAAGTACATTGAAAAACAAAGAGAAATAAGATAACAAAAGATATTACAGTCAATATTAAAAAACTAACGAAGTTTCATGCATGTGTCAGCCAATGGAACTATTGGACACACATAATAACAAATATACAAAACAATCTGATAATCGAATCAAAATGAAGCTACCTGAAAACATCAGATAAAAACTCGAAAAGGTCCTAAATAAATTTATTTAAAAAAAAAACAAAAAAATACTATATTACCTCGAACTGAAGGTTAGCATCAACATTGTTGCTGGATGGCTTATCCATAATGTCTCGTGATACCTAAACCCCAAAATCAAAAGATCGATGAGTGCATTTAACAAAATCCTAAATGGGTAGTAATTATTTTGCACAAAAAGGGAATAAACTTTCACTCATCCAGGAAAAAGAATTACTAAACCCAATGGTTGTTGCAAATCCCATAGTTTCACAGGCTGAAAGCCTACGCACCTGAAGGCCAGTTCAAAAATCATGTAAAGTATAAAAATTCTATTTATTTTGAGACTGTAATACAATTAAAATAAATAAAGATTCTGGGAAAAATGAATTCTACATACCAAAGCCTTGTCAGCAATCATCTTTTTCATTGAGTAAGCTAGGCTGTCGGAGATTCAAGACAAGTCAAAATCAAAGAGCACTAGATTTGATTTATAAGGGTACATTTGATGATACTTACGTCAAGATTACAGCCAAAGGAAGCCCTTTTGGGGCTGCAGCCACCACTATTGTGACCTAAATATTACTTTCAGTCAAGGAAGAGAGAGAAAAAACAACGCTCTAAATGTAATATTGCCTTCTTTTTTTTACTTTTTTTTTTGCCATTTCAGAATGTTGAGACTTATAGCAGCAGTTATAATATGTATAACTCCATCAACTACGTGGCCGAGGCTGGTACTACCACAAACAAACTGAGCAGACCCATAGGGATTCCGTGAAGTCCTAGAGAAAAACCTGAGGTAAAGTGATATTCAGAATGTTATCACGTAACTAACTATATAAAAGAAAACAATACCCTATATTACCTAGCCAAGAGAAAAACAAGCACCAAAAGAGCCACAGAGAGACCATCGATGCCTATGAAAGTCACAACACCATTCAGGCGCACCTGTGACGTATCATCATGATCCATAGTTTGATTATTTTTCACGCACCAAAATAATGAACCATAAGAGTTAATTATCATGTAAATACTTACAGAGGAGTTTCTTCACCGGTATCTTCTGATATACTAGCCATCAACAATCCCCATTCCATGTTGATTCCCACACCGGGTACCTAAAAAAATTGTACATTAAATCACACCAGAGAAGAAAAGAAAAGAAAAAAAACTGCAGGTGAAAAACTAGTTTGACTTACTTCTGAAACTGCTTTGTGTCAACAAACTTCTAAGAGAGCTGCAATCAAGGAAGGAGACAAAATAAGAATCACAGCAGCATCACTAATCAGAGTAGTATTAAAATAAGAAATAATTTCTATTCAAATGAAATTTACATAAATTTATCCTATATTCCTATAATTTCATAAATCCAAGATTATGTTTACACATAAATGAAACATACTACACAAATGCATATGTGCCTGCATACGCAAAAATAGTAGATGCATAAAAAAAGTCTTGAACTAAGATCAAATCACTTAATATAATGATTTAAACAAAGTCAATGATCTTTAGCCAGAGAACAAAGACCAAGAGCACCTAAAACATTATCACATATTAAAAATTGAGAACCCTTTTCATCATAAGGAAAGGTTATTTACTCGAAAAGAGATTTCTTCATTTTCTTTTTTCTTCATCCCACTTTTTTCCCTATAGATCTAAAAACAAATTAACTTGATTGGAGCTCAATCTGTATATTTACAGAAAAAACAAATAGGCAACATGGGAACAAGAATCAAAAATAAGGAAAAAATACCCTTAAGTTTAACCTCATGTGTCAAAAAAAACTTGTAACTTAAAATCATTAAAAACTACATAATATAGCAAAAACAACAAGAATCAAAAGATAAATAACAGGAGAATAGTATTGTAGTCAAGTGGTTAAAGTTCACAAGGGCTCGATAAATAAAAACAAAAATAAAATAAAAAAGAGAAAACACACACACACAAACAGGGCAGAATATGAAAATTTCCCAAACACATCACTAATTCTCATTTCCAAACCTACGTAATTCATCAAAAAATCAACCACGTTTCACAAAAGAAGCTACTGCAAATTAGAAATTTGGGGGCTAGGGTTTAGGAGCAAATCAACAAGACAAAACTAAGAAAAACAAGAAATAAACTAAGAGGGATTAAATAAAGAAATAGAAACACAATAAATTTGGGGGCTAGGGTTTCGAAACTGATGTAATTTGGGGAGTAAATACCTTGCAATTTAGGATTTCAGACAAGCACCAGGAGTAGGAGTAGAGGGCGGCAGAGAGCACGGGTGGAGAGCCGGAGGCGGCGGGCAGAGACGACGGTTTTCCCCTTCTTCTTCTTCTTCAACCTCGCGACTCGCGAGCTTTTTTCTCTGGACCAGCGCACTGTTTTCTTAAAACCGTCTTCCTCAAGTGTGAGCCGGCGGCCGGAGCGAGCTGGGGCGACGGCTGGAGCGAGCTGGGAGCGATGGAAATTTTAGAAAAGAAGGATAGTGAAATGTATGGATGAAAAATGTATGGACACTATTTAATTAGTAAATGGAAAACGAGAACAATATTTTAATATTTAATTAGTAAATGGAAAACGAGAACGGTATTTAAAATACTGTTCTGTATCGGCAGAGCTTTCTAGAACGGTTTTCAAAAATCCGTTCTGGATTAACGTACATTTCAGGACGGTATTAAAATAACGTTCTGAAATGTACACATTCAAGAACGATTTTAAAAATACCGTTTTGGAAAATAAAAATATGGTCGGCAAGAAAATTTCATTTACGCGGTATAAGACTTTCAAGAGCGGTTTTCTAAAAAACCGTTCTTGATTGAAATACATTCCAAAACGGTTTTTAAAATACCGTTATGGAATTCTCACATTCCCGAAAGTTTTTTGAATACCGTTCTGGATCGACTCATAATCCAGAACGGTTTTTCCAATACCGTTTTGGAATGTCTACTTTCCATAACGGTATTGTAAAACCGTTTTGAAAAATCATCTACCCTGAACGATAATTTCAAATACCGTTCTAAAATGTTTAATTTAGAACAGTATTTTAAATACCCTTCTGAATGCATCAGGATGTTCTGTTCTATAATGCAGTTTTTGCACTAGTGCTGCCTCCCTAGCGTATCATATAGTTTGCAATTAAGGTTTTGCTTGATTGTCTGCCAATTCTCGTTCTCCAGAGTGGCTTGATTGTTTACTCCTTCCAGCTCCGTTGTCGTTGTATCTTGAGAGATTCGTTATCATAGATTTTGGAGCATTGAATATGAGGCAACAAGAATGTTATGAAAAGAGTTCGTTCGACTCGACAGTTTTTCTATTTTCTATTTTATTCATTGTTGTTTATTATTGATCTCGGTCAGTTTGAATTTTCCCCCAACTGTTATACTAACTTTATTATTGTATCCCCATTATATTATATTATATATATTCCTGATTGGACTAAAGCTGCTATTATTGATATGGTATTATTGATATGCTTTTAGTTAGCCACCGCATCTTTGACTAAAGGTTGATACAAACTAAATAATTACATGTTTAGAGCGCACATGCAAAATTTTATTTGAAAATTCCAATTCCAGCTCTCAGTTTGTAATGGGACTATAATTTGAGTATTTGTTGATTTTTACTTTGAAAATTGGGATTCAATTTGAATAAGTAGTTTTGAAATAGGTTTTAGGCAAATAGATGTTTAAAGGTTGTTAATGGTGGGATTAACTTTAATATTTTAATTTAAATATATAATATACATTATTAATTGGATTAAAACTTGATAATTTATTTATTTTTATTTTTGAAATTGAGATTAAATTTGGATAAGTAGTTTTGAAATAAATTTTAAGTGAACAATAATTTAAGAAGTTGTTAATGGTAAGATCAACTTTGAATATCTAATTTTAAATATAACATATATTATTAATAACATTGTAGAGAACTATTAGGTTGATATAATTTAAAAATAATAATAATATTTTAAGAAAAATCTGGTGGTATTAGTGTGCTCTTACCTTAAAAGACAATATGTAATAGATTCAAGATATTTTGATGTGAGAATTAAAATAATAATTTTAAATATTATTCTAGTCTTCAAAATAATTGAAATTGGAAAAAGTGTGTTAATAATATATCGATACATTAATTTCAACCTTTTTTGGATAGGTTTTTAATGACTTATTTATTCAATTTATTTTTTAATTAATCACAAAATATCTAATTATTGTAGGAAATGTTTGTGTAAACCAAAAAGGCCACTTGTAAAATAATATAATCTCAAACTAAGCACTAAATCAACCTGTCCAAGCACTAAATCAACCAGTACAAATTTTATTTTATTTTAACTAGTCCGACCTTTTACCTAATCAACAACTAAAAACAAGACAAGAGAAGGAAAAAGAGACAAGTCTGAATACAAAATCGTCATATTATTGACAATTTAAATGACCGTAAACCTACTCCTCTTGGACTCTCTGTGTTGGATAATTATCGTATTCATCAAGGGAATCTACTCTGGTGTAGGTTACTAGAGGATATTAATTGATAGTTCATATTGGGGTTTATTAATTAAATAATACATTTTTTATTCAAAATTACAAAAATATTACCCTATCAAAGCTCCTTATATTTTTGGGTCGGGATATCTTTCCCAAGAGCGTCCCGTGTATTTTTGCTCGAAAATTCTATTTTTGATCTCAAATAATAAAAAAAAATATTGGGGGGGCGTTGGGAGTGGCGTATTGCAAAATACGAATATTGTAACCCTAATCCTAACTCTAACCCTAACCCTAACCCTAACTCATACATACTATTTATTTATATTAAGTTATTTTTGATTATTTAATTATTTATATTAATTTGTAATTTATTTATAATATTTTAGGTAAAATAAATAAACATATCATAATTATATCTAAAAATTACAAGAAATTTTATATCAAAATAAAAAATACGACAAGATCAAAATAAAACAAGAAATTTTACATCGAAAATAAAAAAAAT
>BMAC01000022.1:2442134-2460010 GCA_014905375.1 Phtheirospermum japonicum | reverse complement strand
CCAGTATTTTTTTTTTCATTTCAACCCCAAAAGTTTAGGAATGTCAGTTTACACCCGGGACGTCTTTGGGAATGGCGTCCCGGGTTCATTTTCTATAACAGTTACGTATATGTACCGTCTAGAAAATACCCGGGGCGCCCTTGGGAAAGGCGTCCCGGTCCAAAAACGTAAAATTTTTTTAAATTGTACTATTTTTGTAATTTTGAATAAAAAATATATTATTTATTTAATAAACCCGTTCATCTTGCTGCACTATGAGAGGAAGATATGAATACGTTCGAGTAAAAAGTAATATATAAGTTTGACTATGGGCGACTCTTGTCGGGTCGTAATAACGAATTATCTGTTATGCGAAAATTTTATATAAATATATTATCATACAAAAATTAATATATTATAATAAAAATTTAATACATCATAATACCAATATATCATATTACAAAAATTAATATATCATAGTACAGATTAGAGATTTATGAAAAATTAATACTTTCGAGTACAAAACTAATACATTATAATATTGGGTCAGATAGCATAATAACCCGTTAATCTGGTCTAACACATGTGTTTACCTTAGAATATATGTGTAGGAGTCATTATACTGTGGACTTTGGGTTCACCGGCAATTTATTAGGTGCACCCGGGTGCACCTAGCTAGGTGCTCCTATATTACGTGATGATATATGTCAGTTACACGTGATGATATATGACAGTTATACGTGATGATATATGGTATTTATACGTGATGATATGTGACAAAAATTTAGAGTTTAGAGTTTACTTTGTTATTTTAGGGTTTAGTTTTATATTTTAGGGTTTGGTTTTATATTTTTAGGGTTTAATATTTCATTTTAAGGTTTAGTTTATTATTATTTTATTTAATTTTCCATTTTAGGGTCCCAACAAAAATCTATAATTCTACCAGTTATATGTGATATGTGTTAGTTATATGTGATGATATATTTCAGTTATATGTGATGATATGTGATAGAAACTTAGGATTTAGAGTTTAACATTCAATTTCAGGATTTAGTTTATCATTTTAGGGATTAATTTTCCATTTTTAGGGTTTAGTTTTTTGTTTTAGGTTTATTTTTTAAATTTTAGGATTTAAAATTTTAGATTTATAATTTCAATTATTTGTGATGATATGTATCAGTTATATGTGATGATATGTACCAATTATATGTGATGATATATGTCAGTTATATACGGTAATAAATTAAATTACAGGGTGCACCTTACAAGGTTACACCTGGGCCATGATATACTCTCTCGGGTTCACCTGCAAGGTGCACTCATTAATTTAATTTATTAGCTCATATAATTGACATATATCATCATATATAACTGATACATATTATCATAAATAACTTATACATATTACCGCAAATAATTAAAATTCTAAATTTAAAATCTAAAACCATAAAATTAAAAAAATAAATCTAAAACAAAAAACTAAACCCTAAAAATGGGAAACTAAACCCTAAAATGGAAAACTAAACCCCGAAATTGAATATTAAACTCTAAACCCTAAATTTCTATCAGGTATCATCACATATAACTAACACATATCATCACATACAACTGATAGAATTATAGGTTTTTGATGGACCCTAATAATGAAACACTAAATTAAGAAAGTGGAAAACTAAATATTAAAATGGAAAATTGAACCCTAAAAATGAAAAACTAAACTTTAAAATTTAAAACTAAACCCTAAGATGGAAAAATAAACCATAAACTCTAGATTTTTGTCACATATCAACACATATAACTATCATATATTATCACGTATAACCGTCATATATTATCACGTATAACTGTTATATATCATCAAATAAAAGTGAATGATAATAAATTTTTACAGGGTGCACCCAAATGCATGTAATAAATTTAGGAAATTATTTTTTAAGTCCATTATATTGTCAACTTTCCAAAAAAAGACCATGATATTGTTCAGTATCAAAACACCTACATTGTGTTGGTAAATTTATCGAAAAGATACAAAATTATCTCCATCGTACTTTTTTGCAGACGTGGCGTGATCAATACTTTTTATCATTTTTATTTAATTTCAACATTAATTGAAGAAAGAAACTTGGGAAAAAAATTCATTTTGATCCATTATATTGGACACATTTCAGAAAAAGTGCGTGACACCGATCATTATTAAAACACAAATGCTAAGTTGACCAATTCATAAAAAAATGTCCAAAAAAAATTTGGCTGAGATTTTTTCTGACGTGGCGTGGTACTATATTTTCTTATCATTGTTCCTATAATTATAAACATTACAAATATAATTTGTCCTCCCTTTTCTTTTCTATTTTTCATTTATGTTTCATGTAATCTAATTGAATTTTTTTTAATAAATTAAGAATTGTTAAAAATTTGAGATAAATATTATAAAATTATAAAACAATTATTAAAAAATTATAAAATAAATATAGAGATTTATATCAGAAAATAATTGTTACTTAAAAAATTAGATAATACAACTAGACATAAATATAAAATTATAAAAACTTATAAAACATATTTAGAATTTTATATGAATAAAATTAGATTTTTTTTATATAAAATATCTATATTTTTAATAATTTTTTAAAGTTCATTTATATTTTTATATTTATTTCTAATTTATTAATTTTTATTAATTAAATTCTTATTAATAATAAAAAATTATAATTTTTTATATTTGTTTTATAATTTTTTAATATCTACTTTATATTATATTTATCACTGATTTTTTTTTAAAAATTTTTATTTAATAAAATATATTAACTTGATTAAAAAAAAAGAATGAAGGGCAAATAGCATTTTTTCTTCAATTTAGTGTTTAAAATTAAAGAGAAATGATAAAAAAAATATAAAATAATACCACATCAGAAAAATGCCCCAATCAAACTTTTTGGACATTTTTTGGATGGATTGACCAACTTAGTAGAGAGGTTTGATAATGGTCAATGTCACATACATTTTCTGAAACGTGGTCAGTAATGGACCAAAATAAATTTCTTTCTCAAGTTTTTTTTCTTCAATTAATGTTTAAAATTTTTAAAAAATGATAAGAAAGTATTGAATCATGACACGTCAGCAAAAAAGTCCGATCAGAATAATTTTATATTTTTTTTATAATAATTTTACCAACTTAATGCATGTATTTTGATACTGGACAATATTATTATCCTTTTTTAAAAAATGAATAATACAATAGACTTAAAAAATAATTTCCCCCTAGCCATAAAAAAATAAGAAAAAAATGAAAAAGTTTAGGGAACAGCAGGCCCAAGGGCGGACATGGGAAGTGGGGGACAAGGGGTTTCCCCCCGATTTTGTTTCTTTAATGGGTTTTTAATACTTTAGCATAATTTTTAAGGAAGATTTAGTATTAATTAGTAAAGCACTGTTATTCATAAATATATTTTCCATTTTAAATAATGATGTAAAAACTCTTAACTATGCGCTAAATAGTTATAGATCGCACGTTTTTTATTACTTAAACTCGAATTTCAATCTATAGCTCAAATAAAAGATCAATAAGAATTAGTGGGTTTCTATAGAAAATAAAATCTTGAATAAACTTATAAAAGACCGTCGCACGGATATATTTACACTTTATAGTGTTGTTCGCTTATATTCTTAACAATGCAAGTATACGTGTTATCAAATTTAGTTGTAGTAGGGTCGTAATGCACAAAAATTAAATTATTAATGTTAAGTAGCACGATTATAATAATTATGATTTAAATTAGAAATTAAATAAAGATGATGAATAAATTAATTAAAACTAGAAAAAAAACAAAAAATACTAATGATTAACCTAAAAAACAACTAGAAAACACTTGATGAAAACAATGATTAAGATGGATTTCAAGGCAATAGTTTCGATTAACAACTTCCCATTTAAAGAATAATTGAATTCTATATTTCACTATCCTATAAATAACCACACAAGTCATTGAACTTCTCTATCGATACTTTTAGAATTGTATGTTGAAAAGCATAAATTGGCCTCTTAACATTCTATAACATGCAATTCAACTCCCAATAAACAAAATATAAGAATTTTCATTAATACCCCTAATCCTTTCAGTTTAAGTAACTATCCATGTTAAATATCCATAAGCCTAATATGGTCTATCTGTATTGAAAAACATGTAAAAATTATGATCAAGTGCTAAAACATGTATTCACAACAAGATACTTAAATAGAGTAGGGATTTGAATATAAATCATCAATTAAAAGAAATTAAGAAATAAATGTCATTAATCTACTCCTTATCTTAGAATCAAAACTTTTAGTTGGACATGGTTAAGAGAAGACACATACATATTTGAATTATTTATAATCAAACTAAAAAGATAATGTACGAAAAGAGAAGATAAAACCACCACGAGTATTTCAACTCGTATTGGACTCTCATCGTGGATGGATGGATGGTTTTCGTATTCTTTATATGCTCTAAAGGCTCCTCGTATATACGTATATCGCGTGTTATGTCCTCCTTTCAAAAAGCTAGGGTTTTGAGCATATTTTGAGTGATAGCATAAGCAAACCTAAGCTATATGACCAAGGATGAATAAAGACAATAAAAGGTAAAAATATATTAAAACAGGTGAAAATGGGCGTGTTCAGCAGGTGCACCTGACCCCTATGCAGTGGCACTCGACCCTTAGGTCGAGTGTTGGGTTGTGTGATCATAACATTCTCATGCGACGTTCCAATGAGGTGATTCAAGTGGCTATTGCAAGTTAAGAAATTGAGCTTGGACTTTTATGAGAAATCTAAGGCCAATTTGAAGGTTTTTAAGGTCAAAGGTGGGCCAAAAGAGTACCCAACCTGCACCTGACCTTAAGGTCAAGTGTGGATCGGGTGTGACATGGACTGGGAGCAGTGGGAGAGCACCTGAGGCGGCACCCGACCCTAAGGTGAGTGTGGGTCAGGTGTCACGGCGGCTGAACATTAGAAGACACATTGTTAGTATAAAAACTCTATGTGGAGTCCTACAAAGACCCCACTCATCTAACAGACATAATATATCACATAATAGGGTTGGAGGGAAAGAACTAAAGAGAGTGAGCTCTAGTAACCTAGAAAGAATATGAAAATTATCCATTCACGAGAAGAGACGACGAGACAAAGACAAGTTCTTCGATTTGTGGTAGTTCTTATTTTTTCCTTGTGTATTTACTTTAGTTTGATTATGAGATATTAGAACATATTTATGTGTTTTGTTTTAACCATGTCCAACTAATTGCTTTAATTTTGAGATAGCGGAGATTAATAACAATATTTTTTTAATTTCTTTTTATTCATATTTTAGATTTCTTTGATTATGTGATTATATCATATTCAAGTATCTTCTCGTGAATGAATAATTTAGCTCTTGATCATTTTTTTTTACATATTATACAATATTCTCTTAAAATAAGAGTTGATAGATGATATTAGGTTTGTGAATATTTGATATAAATTAATACGTATACCGAGAGGGTACGGTGTTTTGTGAATTTTTTTAATATTGAGTTCTTTTTGGAGTTGAATTGCATGTGTTACATTGCCGAGACTACAATTATCATAATTTGATCTACAGTTCTAGGTTCTCTAAGGGAAGTTACACGAATTTATGTGATTGTTTTACTAGATAATGAGGTATGAACGTCAATTACTCATGAAACAAGAAGTTGTTAATCAAAGTCATTGTCTTACAATCCTTTTTATCATCGTTATTCTCCTATGTTTTCCTAGTTAATTTAGTTTATTTTTACGTTATTTATTTTTAGTTTAGTTGATCATCCATCTTTTATTTATCTAAATATTATTTATGCTATTATAATTTTCATACTCAATAAAATAATTAATTACTTTTCATGGAATACTACCTTTCTCGCTGCTAACTATCGAACTTGATAAAACCAAAAAGATTGGTTACCAAGAACAGGGGGCACTAACCTCAAATATGAGATCAACAACCTAAACAACAATGAAATAGAGTCACAGCGATCTGATTGATCTCTGAAAAGCCTCCTGATAGGCAAGAAATTGTGCTTTATTTAATGGTTTAATTCCTATATTTATGTGCTTAATATTCTTATATATATTTATTTCTCGCATATTTATTATTATGAGCTGTCGAGCACCAATTGTTTATTTTTGATCTATTTTGCAGTAATTAGGTGCTAAATGAGCGAGTTGAAGGTTTAAGGATGATGCATAAGAGTTGCACGAGGAAACGAGAGACAAAACGAGTGAATTGGCAAAGAAAGGACGATTCTGGGATATCTATATGGGTTATCGCTGGGATCACCCGTTATAGAAAGCAAGGAACAGCTAACATCACTGCCAGTCAAGAACCGTTATAATATCTTGCGAGCCTGCCAGCCTGCCGACCAGCCCTGCCGAGCACTGCCTGCGTCGCTCGACTAGCCCGCCCGCATCGATTGTTTTACGTCGGTCGATGCCAGAACCATTATAGAAGCCCTGGCCGATGCACTTGCCCACGAACTCTCTGTCGTGTCGATCCGAAACGCGTTGATTGACGCTCGGTCGATGCGATTGCCCAGAAAATGCATTTTTAAGGGTTTCTTATTGCCCAAGACTTCCTAAACCTATAAATACCTCCCTTAAACATAAAAAACGGCTTGAAAAATTATCCTAGGGTTCCAAGGCACCAAAAGGAGCCCAATTCAACCATCCATCAAGAGTTTGAAGATTGAAGACTCAAGATTCAAGATCTAAGCTTCTTTATCCTCTTTATCTTAGAATTATGCTTCTCTTCTTATTGATTTTTATTTTATTCTATGAACTCCATGAGTGAGTAGATTGTTTTATCTAGTTCTAGGGATGTTGAAACCCTTTTGAAACTATGTCTTAATTAATTTATGCAAAATTATGTTTCGTTCTTCATATGCGATTGCTTGTGTTATCTTGTTTACTTTCATGATAAATTCATGACATGATTGCTGAATTCTTGGTTTGGATTGGCCACCTAGATTAGGGATTTGGTTGTCAATTGCTAGAAAGAGAACTGCTTCCCGTGTAATTGTCGTAGTTCCGATTTCTCTGAAGCAACTAATGGTCTCGTATCATTAGGGGTAACACAACATAGGTTGAATAAACCGAGTTTATGCATTTATTGCTTAGATTAACCTATTTGCCTAGATATTAATGATGTTGTTGGGTTGAATCTAGAGAGATTATTCTAGGTTATTCAATAATTAGAATCAATTAAAGAGCTTATTTTAATTGAGTATACGGTAAGGGTGAATTCGAGTAACAGAGCTTATTGCTGCTTAGGGTTTTTAGTCGAATATGAAGAATGGACTATGATATTGTGGTTGGTTAAATGAGTGGAACGAGGGTGGAGACGGAACTAGGACTGGAAGCTTTATTTATTTGTTTCGTTATTTGATTGTTATCTTTAGTTATTTAGTTAGTTATCATCTCTACCCCCGTTTGTTATTTTATTTGAATACGAATAATTACGAATTAATCCACACTCCTTGTGGGATCGACCCTTGCTTGCCACTGCTACTAGTTAGTAGAGGAAAGTGGAGGACTTTATAAATATTATTTTTGATGCTTCAACGACGAGCGGTCACCTCCTGGAGACCTAACCGATCCTACAAAACAATACCCCAGCCAAGGTGGTGGACGGCCCCAGCGAAGGTCCTCCAATACTTAAGTCAGAAAGTGCGAGAGATATTTCGAGAGACCAAAACGTAGGATTAATTAACTTAAAATAAAGAGAGGCGCACACCCATTTTTTTATAGGCAAGAGAAGTGTTCCCCAATCTAGGGTTACCTTTTCCCACTATAATTCCATAAATACCATGACCGACTTAGATTTAGGATTTTGTCATGTATGCTAAGTTCCCATAAATAATGAATCTCTCGCTTAAATGACCAGAATAGGCCTGGGCCTGTGATTCTTTTAATATAATTCGTCGGGACCCCACAATACCATCCATAATAGCCCATTTGGGCCTAATATTTACAAAGCCCAATACTGAGCTACCAGATAACGCCAAGCTAATAAAACCATAAGAGGTCGCCACCTTATATGAGAGCTCTCCGTCATACTTCAGGTCGCTACTCTATAAAACAGCTCGCCCACCTCTTAGAAGGAATGCTCCTTCCGAGAAATGAGGTCGCTTTCCATAAATACCAGCATATAGCTTACATGAATATTTAGTGTCGTATCAGCTAGTCCCCCTTATTTTGGCAGATTGAGATACGAAATCAGGTATATTATGTAAAAAGATTAAAGAATGCAACAATCAAAAACCACAAAAAACATAAGCATAAATCATAGATAAATTACCCTATTAGCTTTCCGAAACACCATACCATCATTCAAGATTACCCAGCTCGCCATATCGAGCTATAGCAATGGTCACCCAACAAAAGCTCACTACACGAATCGCGACCTCTGAAAAGTCAGCTCGCTCAGCCCCCAAGAAGAATGCTCCTCCCAGAAGAAGAGGTCGCTTATGAGTCCCCATATTCCATATTAGCCGACCTAGTATGTCCATCGACCTGAAATCATAAAACCACTTGTTGATAGTCGACCTGGCTTGAACGAACATATAAAGGATGAAGATCGCACGTGGTTGAATTTAGATTGAACCCAACAAGGCATGCAAAGTGCCGAGTAGCCGGCCGACCAGGCGCCTCCCGTGCCAGTCATTTCGGACGATCCAGCACAAGTGGAATCGATTAGCCTGTGAGCCGAGGGCTCCCAGATTGGTCGACCTGGCGCACGCGGCGTTGAGCATCCAGCCGAGCACGAGGCGCCAAGCTCGACCGACCTTCTGTGAGCGGCGCCGAGCATCCCTGCCGACCAGTGAGCGTGATACTGAGCTGACTGCCAAGCCCAGCGCGCCAAACTTACCCGACCTGGCACGTACGGCGTCGAGCAGCTCGCCGAGCCCAACACGCCAAGCTCGGCCGACCTGGCGCGCGAGATGTCGAGCAGCTCGTCGAGCCCAGGGCGTCCAGCTCGCGACCTGGCGTGCGAGGCACCGAGCAGCTCGGCCGACCTGGTGCTTACGGCACCGAGCAGCCCGCCGAACCCAGGGCGTCTTGCTCAGCCGAACTTGCGCGCGCGACGCCGAGCATCTTGCCAAGCCCGAGGCGCCTAGCTCGACCGACCTGGTGCGCGCAGCACCGAACAGCCGTTGAGCCCGGAGTGTCCAACTCGGCCAACTTGGCGCACGCGGCGCCGAGAAACCCGCCGAGCCTGGGGGCGTCATGTTCAGGCAACCTGGCGCGCGCGGCGCCGAGAGGTCAGGGCGGGCAGGGGCGCGTCATGCTGAGTAGGTACACACCGCGCCGAGCGGGCGCACGCGCTTCTAGTCAGCGTCAAGATCCGCGCCTCACCCAGGTCGACCTGGTGCCAAAAACTGCCGAGCAGCTCACCGAGCCCGGGGGTGCCATGCTCGGCCGACCTGGTGCGCTCAGCGCCGAGAGGCTAGGCCGACCTGGCGCGCACGACGCCGAGCAGGCACGTGCTATGGCGAGCAGCTACACACCACGCTGATTCAACGTGCGCTTCCAGCCAACGTCAAGCTCCGCGCCTCATCTAGGTCGACGTGGTGCCGAAAATTACCGAGCAGGGTTGAGCTCGACACAGCGAGTTGGGTCGACCTTGTTCCGAAGACTGCCGACCACGGTCGGCTGGACATGACAAGCTGGGTCGGCTTAGCACCTAAAATCATCGAGCATCCGAACCTGAGGTCCACGAGTTCGGCGGGAAGTGTCACAATTGGGTCATCCGGGTTGATTTGGCACTCGATAGAGACGTTGGGTCAATCCACTCCTTGTCTCCATCTGAGAGTATGCTCAGAGGATAAAGACAGATCGACCGAAACTAAACAAACATGAGGAAAGGTTGGCTAGACATCAAGACGGTTCCAGGTCGGATTCGAGGCGGCGGTAAAGATATGATCAAGGCTTTATACTCTAACTCAGAAAGGGATGCACAACCAATGAGGAGGTGACAGGTGTCCAATTAGGGTTAGGATTTTTTGGCTGGCTTATTAGCCAAGTAAGTCGGTGCCCATTGAGGTAGTGACACGTGTCTAATTAGGGTTTTGAAGGAAAACTATAAATAGCCTCTCCAAGAGAGAGAAAAAGGGGGATCCCCAATCTGATAGAGAGAGAAATACATAGAGAGTTAGAGAGAGAAAGGCTTGTAATCAGGAAACTGCCTTGTACAAGGATCCGGCTATGGCCTATTCGACCCGATTTTGAGGAGTAAAAGTCAAGCACTTTTTCCTATTTTTGGTTTTCTATTTTCCCATTGCTGAACTGCTTATTTTCTTGATATTTTATGATTTAGACTACTCTTGGTCTAAACAAAATGGCGTTAGAGGAAGGTCTCTTGTGATCTACAGTTCCACTCGCTCAATCAGCTCGTTTTGTTTTGTTTTCTATTTTTGTGTTCAATTTTTATTTTTTTCGCGAGCTGCTGCTCGTCAACCCTCCTCGTGGTTGAGCCTTGTTTAAAAAAAGGAAAAAGATAGGTAGGAAGTATTGAACCTGTTCGTCATCATGAGCCCGTCAAAAATCTTAAGAAGGAACCCAGCAAGAGAACGACAAGAAAAGACTGTCCAGTTGGGCCCAAATGAGCTCGACCCTTAACAGGTGAGGTCGTTCATGAAACACCCCACCTTTGCTAAGGAATTCGAAGAAATGATGAAGAGAGCCGCGAAATCAATCCTGACACCAGAGGTTGTGGTCGGCAATCCCAAGAATGTCGACCTCCTGGAAGGGCATTCAGAATTGAACCCAGCTCGGGAGGCAGCAAGGAGAAACGGGAAAAGAAAATTGGAAGAGGAGGCCGAGCTGAATACCAAGAGCGGGTTCGACCGACCCCCAATCGCGAGACGCCTCACGTTATCTTCCCCTCAGAATGTCTTTGCTCGAATTGGACATCCAACTGTCAAGGATCCAGAGGACACCCCGTCCCGGTCATCCAACAGCAGGAGAAACGCTAACATGAACGCGCCCCCACAGCGAAAACTAGCTGAGGAATCAGCCAAGCTGCAATTTCTAAAACAGCGCATAACCGATCTTGAGTCTAAACAAGCTGCTCCCCCATTCCAGAACGCCTTCCAAATTTCACGACCCACCACAATCAGCTCGTCTTGTGATGATGAGTCACCTCTGTCCGTCCGAATCCTATCAGAGCCACTGGAGGTGAAGCTGAAAATCCCTCCAATCGCTCTATACAAAGAAAGCAGCGACCCCGACTCGCACTTAAGCCACTACCAGAACTACATGGACATTCTCGGTGCATCCGACACATATTAGCGCCGCATGTTCTCCATGACACTTGACGAGGCCCCGTTGAGATGGTACCGGTCACTACCACGACATTCGATCTGCTCCTGACCCTAATTAAGTTCTTCATTTAAAGGACATTTCATGGCCTCCAAAGACACCGTCGCACCAAAATGAGTTATCGCCACAATCGTTCAGTAGCCAAATGAATCCTTGAAGAACTACATGAAGTGTAGTTTTTTGGTGGTTTTGAATATATTGGTTCATTTGGCTTGGTATTATCGGAAATCGATTCAATTGAAGGATTCAAAGTGTTTCAAGCTTTGAAAAGTAAGGGAAAATGAAAATAAAGCAATTAAAATAGCTAAACTAAACTAGAAAATGAAAGTACAAGTGGGTAGAATGCCTCGTCGGATGCCTCAATATGGAAATGCAAAGCAATAATGAAAATAAGCAAGAAAATGCAATGTTTCACCAAGTACAAGCATGCATGCACAAGGTACAACTATGCATAAAATCCTAAATAAAGCAAATTAGAAAAAATTGAAAGCATGGATGTAAAAGGAAAGGAAAGTTGACAAGAAAGTTCAAAACTTTAAGAAAAATAACAAGAAACAAAGCCTAGATCTAGGATTTAAGCATGAAACAAAGCATAAAAATAAAAATCAAAATAAAGCATAGGAAAAACTCAAAATCATGACGATCAAGGACCCGATCTATGACCTAGGTGTGTCACTCAACTAGATTCATAGTCAATTCACATGTTTCATCATGAAATCAAGTAGCTAAGAGAAAAAGCATAACATGAAGAACAAGCATGGAAATGAAGAACAAAGCATGGAAATAAAGCATAAAACATGAAATTGAAAGGAAACTTACTTGAATTAAGAAAGAGAAACAAAGCTTGAATGTAATTGCATCAAAAGTAACAATCCAAAGGAGTATTTGGATTCTTCTTAGGCTTACAAACCCAAGGAGGTGCTTGAAATTAAATCTAATCTAGAAAAGAAATTACATCAAAGCTTGAAATTGAATCTAAAACCTAAGAGAGAGAAATTAGATCTTAAAAACTAGAGAGAGGATTTTTAATCCCAAACCCATGCTTGGGTTGGGAGAAAATGAGAGGTGTCTTCCAAAATGAAAGAAGTCTCCTATTTATATTACATTTAATTGGGTTTAAATGGGCCAAAATAGCCTTAGAGGCTTGAAATTCCCGGGTTTGACCAAGTTTGACCCGGAGGCACCTTCCTAGACCCTTGGCTAGCTTTTTGGCACATTTTGGCTCGTATGGCTCGATGGCTCGACCATGGCTCGATGTGGCTCGGCCATGGCCGAGCCTGGGCGCAGGTGGGCGCTGGCGCTAGGCGCTGGTCGGCAGGCCTGGGCGGGCGCGTGGGCGAGGGCTGGCGATGGATGGCGCCGCATGTCGACGCTCGGCGAGTGCTGGCGAGCAGGCGCGGGCGCTGGCGAGAGGCCGCGCGCAGGCGCAGGCGCGCGCGGGCGCTGCCTGGAGATGCCGGGCGCGTGCGTGTGCTGCGGGCGATGCGGGCGCGACTCGCGCGCGGGCGCCGGGTCGGCGGGCGCGAGAGGGCGCGAGGCTAGGCCACCATTCCAGAATGTTAGCTATTTTGGGAGCCTCTTCTTTGCTTGAATTTTGGTCCTCAATGCCTTAGCCTATAAAATAGGAATTTGAACATAAAAACCCAAGAATTTCACCAAATCTCAAGGTAATTGAACCCATTCAACTAAATTAAATATAAAAGTAGCAAGAACACGAAAAACAATAAAACAAGAGAAACGACCTAAAAACCTAACGAAGAATGACTCCAAACTACTAAAATCAATATAAAAATCTATCTAAAAACACGAATAAAAACACAACAATTACAAGCAAAACAACTACCCCACACTTATCGGTTTGTTCGTCCTCGAACAACGAAAAGAATCGAGAGTGCACACGCAATGAACATTGTGTAAAACGAGAAACCTTTGTGCTTATCCTTATTAATAYGATGATAATATCAACATAAACTCGCTATCGTCAAGCATCGCTCGTATTACTCTCTCTCAAATGCAAGCCAAATCGATGACTTCCTCTCCAAGGGATTTTTGAGGGTGTTCGCTCAATTCGCTCAAGTGTATATAGGACGTGTTTACGCTCAATTCGGTCAATACATGCACCTTGTCAAGATTTCACAAATTGGACGCTCAAAATTGCTCATAGTACATGATCAAACAAGAATCGATAGAGGTCTTTATTTTTGGGTTGTAATGTTGGCTCTTTGGTAAGGTATGTAGTTTTTGGATATAGTGGCTAACACACGATCAAACGCGATCAATAACACACAAAATCCTAATTTATAAAACACGAAGCTTATGGTCGCTTCACCCTTCCCAATTTACCAAACTCTCATTCGAAACCCTTTCGTATACTCACACTCTTTCCGAATTTTTAATTCAAAACACTTAGAAGCTTTTTGAATTTGCTTCTTTTCACTAATTTTAGCTTTTAAACTAGGCTTTTCACTTGAACGCACGCTTTATAACTTTTCGTGATTTGTGTTGGAGTTTTATTCTCTCATTTTTTTCTTTTTTTTTGTATAAGCAACTCAAAACCCGAAGCCCACAATCAATTTCCCTCACATTTCTCGTCAACTAACAACACACCCTCTCACCTCTTAATTTGCAAAGATACAAGAGCTAAAATCTAGCTCGGCTAACAAGAAACGGGATAAAGGCTCAAGGGGGCTCGTTTGGGATTTTCAAGTAGCTTACATATATGAATATGGCCGGAACAAGGGTGATATATGTGCCTCGAGGTCATTTTCAAATTCAATCATGTACGAGCAAAATCAAACCTCCTCAATGCAATTTCCGTAAAAATGCAAGCAAGACGATAAATCACACAAGGCTACTCACTAGTTGGCACCGAATTTGGGAGCAAAATCAAAAGAGCTTTTAGAGCTTTGCAATCTTTTCACGAGAAAATGTTGATTATATATATATATAGGCGGTTTTTGGACGAAGCAAAAAAATTTACTCCTTACACAAGAGGCCATAAACATGCAAAACTCGACAAGTAAACTATTCAAACCTTCCAAGTATGTGGAGTTGTTCAACAATGTAATAAAGACACAAAAAAAAAAGACACAAAAATCGACTCAACCATATAAATGCGCAAATAGTAAGCGTCACTTCGCCAAGGCTCGAGTTAAGATTAACAAAACATGCTTGATAAAACTGGGACCCTAACCACCTACCCACCCCACACTTAAACCATGTGATACCCGCATTTTAATGAAAACCAAGTAAAAGGAGGGGAATAGAAACTTCCTTAACCGAGCGATTTTTGAGTCGAGCTCAGTGGGTTCCACCTAGGCATCTAAGCAACCCAATCAAAAATGAGCATGGCTAGCTTCTCCCGGTTCCACGAAGGCTATCAATCTTATCAAATAGCCCAATGGTTGGAGTCGGAAAACAAATTCTAGAAAAGAGAATCACACGAAATTAAAAATACAAGGAAATATGTACATGAACTCAAAACAAATTTTTTTGTTTGTTTTTCAAATTTTCAAATGTTTTTGGATTTTTGAATTTTTGGATGTTATTGGATTTTTCAATAAAAGAAAGAAAGAAAGAAATGGAAGGAACTTGGGTTGCCTCCCAAGAAGCACTTGTTTTACGTCACTAGCTTGACGTACTCCCTTTTGGTCAAGGTGGAAAGATTACGGGAGGGTCCACCAAAACAATCTCCTTCTTATCGGGAGGATCCACTCTTTGGAACGTCCTTGGCGCATTGCATAGTTCAAATAAGATCCGCCAAAAAGAAAATGTTCCAAATGGGAAAATGAAGCTCGTCTCGGCTAGATCCTCGGGTGGGATGGTGGTTTTGAAGTGCCCCGAAAACTCGTCCAAGAAACGATAGGAATAATGGCCGGCTAGCTCGTCCGTCATGTAGTCGATAAACGGGGAAGGGAAACGATCTTTCTTTGTGGCCTCATGAAACTTCTTAAACTCGATCGACATCCTCCAACCCGTTGAATCCCTTGTGGCCAACAAACCTCCTTTCCCCTCCTCAAGAACTAAAAAGCCGCTTGTCTTGGGCACCAAGTCAATGGTCTTCACCCACTCGCTTTTAGAAATCACGAACATCAAGCTCTCAAACAACAACCTCCACATCCCGACTCTCATCATATCGTCAAGAATCAAAATCGAAGGGCTAACTCTCTCGACCACTCCCGGTTTCCAATGAATAGCATCCTTAAGGATTTTAAACCCTTCAACCATAATCTTCTCCCCTTCTTCCCGGTGCGAGTTTGCAAGGATAACAATCGACTTGCATTCCTCATCCTCCTCAAGATAATCGTCTTTTTCTCCAAGTTTATCATCAATAACCCCCACCCCCCCTTGTAAAATGTCGTCGTTGCCCTCAACGACACAACGAGAATCGTCTTCACATAAACATGGGGCACATAGAGGCACAACGGGCTCATTATTAAGAACAAGGGGCTCATCCTCATAAAATCCCTCCATATCGACATCCGGGCCAACCTCCTCCTCATTGCTCTTTGCTTCCATATACGCTCGCTCGACTATCCCTTCGTTCATGTCCATATATATCCGATCAAAAATAGAATTTTTTGAAAGAGAAAGAAAGGAGAGGTCCACGGAGGTGGAATCGAAATGAGTAAGAACACTCGGAATTGAAAACAACTCCTCCTCCGACGGCAAGATGACCGTATCCTCAACCACCCCACACTTATCGAAGAACGCGACCGGAAACGTATGTGATGGCGGACTTGAGAATTTTCGTGGAGTAGGAGCAATCATCGAGGTAGCCGGATGAAACGGGCCCTCGTGAGGAGTAAAAAGAGGATTAGGAGTTGGTGGTAGAGCAAAAGAAGGCGTATCACAAGCGGGTCCCACTGGATATCCATGGCCTCCATATTCATCCTCAAAAAGGCAAGAGTCGGTAACATGACCACGCGATCCACACCATCCACATCCCAAAAAAGGTTGGGTTAACATCTCTCATAGTACGGATGGGGGGGGGGCATCGGAGATCAAACGTCCAAAGTAGTCATAATCATCGAGAGGACGAGAATCGCCATACGGGCCGGAAGTCGGGGCTTGCGCGTTCGGATAGGAATTTGGAGTTCCATAACCATTCACGCCCGAGAAACTATCAAACCCGACATGGTTTGCACCATGCCCTCCCATGCCGGGTTGCCCATATCTATATCCACCATTGGCAACGTGGTTTGCACCATGCCCTCCCACGTTGCCAAGGCCATTATACATCGTCTCATTCCCAACATGGTTTGCACCATGCCCTCCCATGTCGGAAATGTATCCACCATAGTTATAAGCACCTTCATACACTAAAAAAACGTCAATAAACAAAGCAAGCTAAAAACACAATGAAACTACAATCAAATCGAAAGCCTTAACCAAGCCGAGTCGCAACGGCGCCATTTTGTTTATAGAATTTTCGTGGTGTTGAAATAAATTCAACGGGTTCATGGCTTGGTATTATTGGAGATCGATTCAATTGTAAGTTTCAATGTGTTTCAAGCTTGAAAAATAAAGGGAAAATGAAAATAAAGCAAATAAAATAGCTAACTATCCTAGGAATTGAAATTGCAAGTGGGTAGAATGCCTCCGTCGTATGCCTCAAATAGAAAATGCAAAGCAATAACGAAAACAAGCAAGAAAATGCAATGTTTCACCAAGTACAAGCATGCAAGCACAAGGTACAACTATGCCTAAAATCCTAAATAATGCAAATAAGCAAAAATTGAAAGCATGGATATAAAGAGCAAGAAAGTTGACATGAAAGTTTAAAACTTTAAGGAAAATAACAAGCAACAAAGAGTAGATCTAGGATTTAAGCATGAAACAAGGCATAAAAATAAAATTTAAATAAAGCATATGAAAAACTTAAAATCATGACGATCCAAGACCCGATCTATGATCTAGATGTGTCACTCATCTATAATTCATAGCCAAATCATAAGTTTCATCATGAATTCAAGTAGCTAAGACAAAAAGCATGAAATGAAGAAAAATGCATGAAACATATGAAATTACTTGAAATTAAACAAATCAAGGACTTGATCTATGATCTAGATGTGTCACTCAACTAGAATTCATAGCCAATTCACAAGATCAAGCACAACTTCTAATACCTAAGGCAAAAAGCATAAAACAAATGAAGAACAAAGCTTGAAATTAAAAGAAAGCTTACTAGAATTAAATGGAGAATCCAAAAGCTTGATTGAAATTGCAAGGAATTAAAAATCCAAGGGAGTACTTGAATCCTTCTTGAGCTTACAAACCCAAGGCAAAGCTTGAAAATTAAATCTAGAGAGAGAAATTAAGTCCCAAACCCAAGCTTGGGTTGGGAGGAGGTGTCTTTACAAAATGAAAGAGAGGTTCTATTTATACAAGTTAATTAGGGGTAAATGGGTCAATTATGACATATGAGCTTGGATTTCCATGCATTGACCAAATTTGACCCAAAATGGTCAAATAGACCATTTGGGTCGAGTTGGGCTCGATTGGCTCGGCAAAATTGCAAGGT
>BMAC01000022.1:2426526-2442109 GCA_014905375.1 Phtheirospermum japonicum | reverse complement strand
GAGATCTTTAGCGGTTAAAGGGGGAACTCGGGGAACACCAAACGAGCTGGTGTCCTCCAATGAGGAATTGAAAGGGCAATGGTCGAGAAGATGATCACTCGTTCCACACCATCCACATCCCAAAAAAGGTCGGTTAAAATCTCCCATAGTACGGATGGGGGGGGGGGGGGGGCATCGGAGATCAAACGTCCAAAGTAGTCATAATCATCGAGAGGACGAGAATCGCCATACGGGCCGGAAGTCGGGGCTTGCGCGTTCGGATAGGAATTTGGAGTTCCATAACCATTCACGCCCGAGAAACTATCAAACCCGACATGGTTTGCACCATGCCCTCCCATGCCGGGTTGCCCATATCTATATCCACCATTGGCAACGTGGTTTGCACCATGCCCTCCCACGTTGCCAAGGCCATTATACATCGTTCCAATCCCGACATGGTTTGCACCATGCCCTCCCATGTCCGGAAATATATCCACCATAGCTATAAGTACCTATCATACTTAACAAAAACGTCAAATAACAAAGAAAGCTAAAAACACAATGAAACTACAATCAAATCGAAAGCCTTAACCAAGCCGAGTCGCAACGGCGCCATTTTGAAGTTTAGGTTTTTGGTGGTTTTGAAATATTTGAAAGTTTCATTTGGCTTGGTATTATCGGAAATCGATTCAATTGAAGGATTCAAAGTGTTTCAAGCTTTGAAAAGTAAGGGAAAATGAAAATAAAGCAATTAAAATAGCTAAACTAAACTAGAAAATGAAAGTACAAGTGGGTAGAATGCCTCGTCGGATGCCTCAATATGGGAAATGCAAAGCAATAATGAAAATAAGCAAGAAAATGCAATGTTTCACCAAGTACAAGCATGCAAGCACAAGGTACAACTATGCATAAAAACTAAATAATGCAAATTAGCAAAAATTGAAAGCATGAATGGAAAGAGAATAGGAAAGTTGACAAGAAAGTTCAAAACTTTAAGAAAATAACAAGAAACAAAGACTAGATCTATGATTTAACCTAAAACTAAGCATGAAAATAAAAATAAAATAAAGCATAGGAAAAACTCAAAATCAAGACGATCAAGAACCCGATCTATAGCCTAGGTGTGTCACTCAACTAGAATTCATAGTCAATTCACATGTTTCATCATGAAATCAAGTAGCTAAGAGAAAAAGCATAACATGAAGAACAAGCATGAAAATGAAGAACAAAGCATGGAAATAAAGCATAAAACATGGAATTGAAAGGAAACGTTACTTGAATTGAGAAATGAAACAAAGCTTGAATGTAATTGCATCAAAAGTAACAATCCAAGGGAGTACTTGGATTCTTCTTAGGCTTACAAACCCAAGGAGGTGCTTGAAACTTAAATCTAATCCAGGAAATAAAATTACATAAGAGCTTGAAATTAAATCTAAAACCTAAGAGAGAGAAATTAGATCTTAAAAACTAGAGAGAGGATTTTTAATCCCAAACCCATGCTTGGGTTGGGAGAAAATGAGAGGTGTCTTTGCAAAATGAAAGAAGTCTACTATTTATATTACATTTAATTGGGTTTAAATGGGCCAAAATAGCCTTAGAGGCTTGAAATTCCTGGGTTTGACCAAGTTTGACCCGGAGGCACCTTCCTAGACCCTTGGCTAGCTTTTTGGCACTTTTTGGCTCCATTTGGCTCGACCATGGCTCGATGTGGCTCGGCCATGGCCGAGCCTGGGCGCTGCTGGGCGCAGGTGGCCGGCAGGCTGGGCTGGGCTCGTTGGGCGTGGCTGCTGGGTTGGCGCAGGCTTAGGCGAAGCTAGGCAGGCATTTAGGCGAAGGCAGGCGAATGCGGACGAATGCGGGCGCGCGCGGGCGAGTGCGGCGAGCAGGCGCGGGCGCTGCGCGTGCGAGTGCTGCCGAGAGATGCTGGGCGCTTGCGGGCGATTGCGGGCGCTGCTGCCGAGAGATGCTGGGCGCCTGCGGGCGATTGCGGGTGCTGCTGTTGAGAGATGCTGGGCACCTGCGGGCGATTGCGGGTGCTGCTCGGACATTGGGTAACCCAGTGTCGGCAGCGCTACCCAGTGTGGCGGTTCTGGCGCGGATTTTTAGCGATGCTAGGCCACCATTCCAGAATGTTAGCTATTTTGGGAGCCTCTTCTTTGCTTGAATTTTGGTCCTCAATGCCTTAGCCTATAAAATAGGAATTTGAACATAAAAACCCAAGAATTTCACCAAACCTCAAGGTAATTGAACCCATTCAATCAAATTAAATATAAAAGTAGCAAGAACACGAAAAACAATAAAATAAGAGAAACAACCTAAAAACCTAACGAAGAATGACTCCAAACTACTAAAATCAATATAAAAATCTATCTAAAAACACGAATAAAAACACAACAATTACAAGCAAAACACTACATAGCTTGGTTCACCAAGAAAGTCTCAGAATTCCAACCTTACGGCGATGAAGCCCTGCTTATATTAGCTCATAACGGACTATCCGGTAATTCTTTCTTCAAATGGATCAACAACAAACAGGACCCTCAAACTTTCCAGGAGTTCCTCGCATTGGCCGCATCCCAAATTGAAGCCGAGCAGAACACGTCTGCCCCGGTCATATCATCCCCACAGAGTCACAAGCCTGCCCGACAAAGTGACAAGAATCTGAGCCCTCAGGTAACCACAAAGAAACTCTTGCAAGAAAAGCACACCAATCTCCTTGCCGAATACAACGAGGTCTACTAAATGGAAGTTGCCACAATTTTTGAAAGGATCAAGGATCTAGATATTCTTCCCCCTGCTCGGCCAATTAAAAAAGACCCCTCTCTGCTCGACAAAAAAGGTTTTGAAGATATCATGGATCGATCGGGCACAACACAGAGGAGTGCCATGAATTGGTCCGCCCCCTGATCAAGGTTTGCGATGCCCGGAATTTGCTGCCCTTCTCTAAGAACCACCAAGCTCGGCAGGAAAGAAGGGGCAATAATCAGCTACCCCCACCCCCAGCAGCCGGAGCCAGAGCGCCAAGAGAGATCCTGACTTTCATCAACACTAGCAGAGCAGAGGAGGAAATATCAAATCGAAAAAGAAAGATCCTGGTCAGGGAGGCAAGGAACTCTATTGAAAAAATGAAAGTCATAAGATCTGACATCTTTCATTTTGACGACCAACCCGAGGAAGAGGACAAGTTTGTATCATCCTTTACGTTTCACAAATCTTATGCAGCCCCTCGATCACCCCCACTCAGATGCTATTGTCATCACTGTACCCATTCTAGGGATCCAAACACATCGAGTCCTCGTAGATCCCGGTCCATACGTAAGTATAATTTAATTTCAAGCCTTCCGAAGAATGAGGGTACCCAGAGAGTACGTCGAGACATGCGATGATAGAATCAGAAGAATAAGAGGAAACTACGTGCAAGCCCTATTTCAGGTGAAGCTATCTGTCGAGTTCGGCACCGGGGAAGAAAAGAGAACGATTCTCACAACTTTCAAAGTGATCGACGTTCCAAGCGACTACAATGCCTCATAGGTAGATCATCTCTATATGACGTCAAGGGAGCAATGTCAGTCTATCACTATTCGATCAAGTTCCCAGGTGCCCTTGGAGAATGCGAACATAGAGGCGATCAAGTGGCTGCTCAGGAATGCAACTGGTCGATCAAACAAGATAGATAAACATGGTCGAACTATCGGGAGGAGAAGAGCTGACGGAGGAGGCGAAAGGCGATCCGATTTTTAAAGATATGATCATCGAAAAGCTGGACGAACCCAAACCCGCAAGTAATGAGGAACAAGCCACGAGCACAGACGAACTAACCCTTATGTTCGAGGTCGACCAACTGATCCCCACGTTGAATAGAAAGGAACTAGAATCAATTTGAGAACAGGGGTCGAACACAGAGGTCGACCTAATGGAGGTCGGCCAGAACACAGAAAACGCTAACGCAACAGGACAAACTGCACCAATTGAAAATTTTTTTGTCGAAGCCGACCTGACAGAGGTCGACCTGAATAGAGACAGAGGTCGCAGACCAGGAAAAGAGCCAATGACTGAGGAGCCTGAGAGGAACAAAAAATCCCTAGCCGAAGGAGTAAGAATGGATGAAGACGAGTTGGATCCTAGGAAGATGAGTTTGAAGAGAAAGGCTACCCATGCTGAGCCAGTGGAAGACCTAGATTAGGTTTCGGTTGATGAGCTCGACCTAAACAAACAGCTCCGGGTCAGCCACGATCTCCAGGAGCCCATCCGATCCTAACTTATCAACTTCCTGAAGGCAAACTAGGATGTCTTCGCTTGGACACATGCTGACATGTTGATCCAGAACAAGCTTGTTACCGACTCAACATTGAAAAGAATGTCAGGTCGGTTATCCAGAAGAGGAGGAAGCTCGGCTAAAAATAATATGAAGCGTTGGAGATGGAGGTAGTAAAGCTTTTGGATAATAAGTTCATCCGAGAGGTCAGATATCCGGTCTGGGTGTCCAACCCGTTGCTTGTCAAGAAGCAGACCGGCCAGAGCCGGCTATGCATTGATTTCTCAGACCTTAACAAGGCATGCCCCAAAGACAACTATCCACTCCCCCAGATCGACTACATGGTCGACGCCACTGCCGGGCACGAGCTGATGAGTTTTATAGATACCTATTCTGGTTATAACCAAATCCCGATGCATCCGGATTACCAAGAACACACATCATTCTACTCGGCAAGAGACCTCTACTACTATACCATGATGCCATTCGGCTTGAAGAATGCTGGGGCTACTTATCAGCGTCTCGTGAATAAAATTTTTGCTAGTATGATAGGAAAAACTATGGAAGTCTATGTAGACAACATGCTCGTCAAGTCTTTGTACTCGTCCGATCACATAGATGATCTTAATAAAATGTTTTTTGTTTTGCGTGTTTACCGAATGATGTTAAACCCCAAGAAATGCTCTTTCGTAGTCGGGTCTGGAAAATTATTTGGTTACATGGTGAGTCAAAGAGGCATTGAAGCCAACCCAGACAAAATTCGAACAATAACCGATTTAGAATCTCTTCGAAGTATGAAATAAGTGCAGAGCCTTACCGGCAAAATGGCCGCACTAAGTCGATTCATATCCACGTCAACAGACAAGTGTAAACCATTTTTTGAAGCAATCAATAAGAACAAGAACTTCAAATGGACACTAGAATGTCAGATAGCCTTCGAGGAGTTAAATAAGTGCATGGAAAATGTGCCAACCCTACAAAACCAACCAAGGAGGAACCCCTCTATCTTTACTTGGTAATTTCAGCAGTAGCAGTTAGCTCGGCCCTCGTGCGATCCGATGAGCTCGGCCAACATCCAGTATATTATGCAAGCCATGTCATGCATGATGCCGAGCTAAGATACTCAGCCATGGAAAAGATTGCTTATGCTCCAGTCATTTCCTCGCGAAAGCTGCACCCTTACTTCCTGGAACACCGAATAATCGTGTTGACCAGCTTCCTTCTAAAGCAGATCATGCACCTACCCGAAACATCCGGAAGAATGATCGATGGGTTGTCGAGCTCGGATAATTTGACATAACCTACGAGCCGAGAACAACAATCAAAGGACAGGCCCTTGCTGACTTCATAGCCGAGTTTACACCAGCCGTCAAATTTATTCCAGTAGAGGCCAGACAATGGCACCTATACATCAACGAATCATTGACAACCAGTCGAGCTGGTGCCGGGAAAGTACTGATTAGCTCAGAAAAGGTGCCTTTTTGCTCGGTGGTTCTTTTCAAGTTCTCGTTGACCAATAATGAAGCCGAATATGAGGCCCTCCTAGCTGGTCTCAAAACAGCATCCTCCATGGGGATCAAAAATCTCAAAATCCACAGCGACTCCCAACTTGTAGTAAACCAGATTAGTGGAGAATACGAGACAAAAGAGCCTAGGAAGGCACAATATCTAGAGCTCACCAAAGTAAAACTTAGTGAGTTTGAAGCCAAGGTAATACATGTGCCGAGAAATGATAATGTCCCAGCCGATTCACTCGCCAAGCTCGCGTCGAGCTTATGTATTGAAGAACAAAACACAGTAACATTTAGCCACCATTCCACGACAGCACTCGACGCCGACGTAGCTTACTTTGCAAGTCAAGTAGACCAAACCAAAGAAATCCAAGCGAAAAAAAGTTGTTGAATGAAACCTTTCCTTCTATACCTCGAATAAGGAACACTACCCGAGGACAAAGTAGAGGCTCGCTGGATTCGAACCTTGTCAGCCCGATACACCGTTTTGGATGGTCGACTCTACAAAAGAGGATACTCAGTCCCCCTACTAAGATGTTTAAATGAGCAAGAGGTCGAGCACGCGCTGACGGAGGTGCATGAAGGTGTCTGTGGAGACCATGTAGGAGGGAACTCATTGGTGCACAAGCTCGTCCGACAAGGATACTACTGGCCGACCCTAAAGAAAGATACGATGTCAAAAGTCAAAAAATGCGAGAAGTGCCAAATATTCGCACCCGAGATCAACTCTCTAGACGAGCCCCTAAACTCAATATACTCTCCATGACCTTTCGCCAAATGGGGAATCGACCTTATTGGTCCGCTACCAAAGGGCAAAGGAGGAGTCAAGTACGCCGTGGTCGCGGTCGACTATTTCACGAAATGGGCTGAAGCCAAGCCCCTGGCCTCGATCACCGACCAGAAGATAATCAACTTCATTTGGAAGTCAATCATATGCAGGTCTGGCACCCCACTTCAATAGTGTCAGACAACGGCAAAAAATTTGATAGCAAGAGGTTCAAGGCATTTTGCGGGGAGCTAAACATCAAGAATCACTTTGCGACACCATACCACCCCCAATCGAACGGACAAGTAGAAGGAGTGAACAAAATTCTCAAGTACACGCTAAAGAAGAGATTGGAAGACCTGAAGGGCAGTTGGCCCGAGGAGCTACCATGGGTTTTGTGGTCATACAGGACGACCCATCGCTCGTCCATCGACGGGACCCCTTTCTCATTGGCTTTTGGATCAGAAGAAGTCATACCGCTTAAGCTTGGCACCCCGTCCTATCGATTTACACACTTCGAAGAAGAGAAGAATAACATGGCATGCCGAGCCAATCTCGACCTATTGGAAGAGAAGAGGAGAGAGGCAGAGATGAAGAACACAATCTACAAACAAAGAAGTGAGCGATATTACAACTCCAAAGTGAGAGAAATAAACTTCAAGATCAGCGAACTAGTTCTTAAGCGCATCCTAGGAACGAACCAAGGACCTCTCAAACCAAAGTTGGAAGGACCATTTCGCATAGCTGAAACCCTTTTTCACGGTGCCTATGAGTTAGAACACTCCGACGGCACAAAGCTGCCACACTCCTAGAACGCAGTGTACCTCAGAAAGTTTTATCAATAAAAGGTTATTTTTGTTTGAGCATATAGTTCCCAACAAACCACGGGTGACTCACACCCACCTCACCAGGTCGACTAATTTAGGTCGACCAAAGATTCCAAAATATGGAAACCAATATCACCAGGTCGACACAAAGGGAAAACCCAGCGTGGTCGACCTCAAAAAAAAGAGAGAAGAAAAGAAGAGCATTGGGATAAGGAGTCGACCAATTTCGGTCGAGCACAACATGGTCGACCTCGTCAAAAAAATGGTCGACCTAAAAAAAATAAAATGAGGTCGAGCTGGCCATGAAGGCCGACCACAAGCAGCTCAACCCAACAAAGCGAGGTCGAACTCATCATACATAATCAAGGAGCTTTCAAAAGGTCCTACAAAAAAAAAACTAAGAGAACTCCAAGGCAGGGAGCCAAAAGGAACTCGACAACTTAACCAAATTAAGGTCGACCTAAATCAAGCTAACCCAACAAATAAGTTTACAAAACAAAAAAAAAAATATCTAAGGCTAAAAGCCACCCCAAAGGCCCAAAATTAGGACTGACCATTCAAATGTAGCCGACCACCAAACAATGCAAAGCTGAACAAAAGTAAGGCTGAAATGCCAAAGTCAAACAAAACCAACAAAGAGGTCAGCTTGAAAAGTAAGTTCAAAAGATTGAAAAAATCTTAAGGTTATAAAACCACCAAAAAACACAACTCTGAAATTAATCAACCAAAAGATGGCGACCACATTGCAAAATAAGGTCAAACAGAAATGATACAATCCCAAAGCACCAACGATAAAATTTTCAAAGACAAAGCCGATTTCATAAATCAAAGCAGGTCGACCAAAGGAAGCCGACCAGATCATACATCAGTTCACTACACAGTGAATTATTCAGAAACAGAACAAAAGCAAACAATCGAGCCGAGCCACCCAAAAGTGGCAAGCCGACCTAAACAACAAGGCAAAAGCCTACTCATCTCCCTCACCCTCTTGGTCATCATCTTCTCCACCCGAGCCACCCATGTTGTCATCCGAACCACCCTTCCTAAGCTCGGATTTCCTCTTGGCAATATATTGAGAAAGGTCTGAGAGAGAGGCACCTCCCGCAAGCATGTCATAAGCCTTCTGCATAGTGGAAAGGTAGGAGGCACTGATCATCGGGTTCATCATCTCGGCTTCATACTGAACAACCCCTTCAATTTTCCCCCTCTCGAAAGCAGCGTTGACCTGCTCAGCATGGTTCCTCACTAGCTGAGCATATTTTCCTTGAGATCGTTCAACTCGCTAACCACCACCTTCGTCGAACGCCGCTCCTCGGCCAAGGACTGGTCGGATTTTTTGGCTCTCGCCATCCACTGGTTACGATCATGGACAAGCTCAGTACAGGCAGCATGAGTGTCCTGCAGAGATTGATGGTCGTGTTGAAGTTGAACATAAGCACATTGGAGCTTTGAGAAGTCTTGACGGAGAAACATCATCGAACCCATAGCCCAGCACAGATCGGTCTCAATAAGGCCAAACTGCTCCTGAGGAGGAAGACCCAAAGCCCAGTTATACAGATCAAGCGCCCAAGCATGATCCATGAACTCGTTGATGGCGAAGCAATGCAAAATCCCCGCGCCACGGTATGGCGCATACACCGTCGGATAGTCAGGCTCAATAGCTTAAGGCTGAGGACAGGATCTCACAAATACCTCAGGCTCGAGGTCGAGCTCAATGTCGACCTCAGGACGACGCCTGCGAAGACCCACTCCCCCACCATGAGAACTTCCCTCGCTAGCACCGGGGGATGCAACTGGCCCAGCTTCAGGCTCGGGCGGCGCGCCAACAGAAGGGGTTGACTTCTTGCGCTTACTCGTGCCACCCTTGGTTGCTTTCTTCTTCTTCAAACTCTTCATATACTATAGAGCTTCCGCCATTGCATATATAGCTATGCTTGGGTCAATAAAAGGATAGAACACTGCAAAAGAGGATGACACAATCAGAAAGTCGACCTCATAAGGTCGACAAACACACAAAAAAAAAAGTGGTGTCGATCCGGCCAGTCATGACAAGCCGAACCCAACACCCAATAAACATCGCCGACCATACTAAGAAGAACATGACCAAGACCTCTATCAGGGGAAAGGACTCGCAGACCAGCTCTATAACACTTATCAGGTTCAAAAAGATCTCCACATCGTCGCGACTCTGGATCCAAACTCAATATAGTATACAAGCATTCAATAAACTTAAGATCAGGTTCAACAACCTTTGGAATAGCTGCAAGCAAAAGAAAATGATGAGGCATTAGAATAGAGGAAAAACGATGAAAAACGAGGAAATATACCAACCAAGATCAGAAATAAGAGCAAGCGGCGGACTGTAGGAATGCCCATCGGGTCTCCGCATCGGCCAATCACCTCCCACATATGGTTTCCACGTGTGGAGGGTATCTAAAAGATCCTCGACCAGATCTTTGAACGAACCATCCCAGACCGAAGCATAACTCCAGCCTGACCCAGTGCCGCCCGAAGGTTTCCACTGATACAACCAGTTTAGCTCGTCGAAAGTAGGACGAGGCCAACCATTTTCGTTAAACAAAATCACGACACCCAAAATGCGGGCCAGAGACAAAGGATGGATTTGGGCTAGAGGAATACCCCACTTCATAATCAAATGTGTAACGTATGGTGAGAGCGGAAGTGAAATACCGAACTTCAAGCTGTCACGAAACAGAGTCGTGTAAGAAGTGGGGGCAAGGTGTGTCTGCTCACCCAGGTAGGGTAGAAATAAATGAACATCACCAGGTATGAGATGGGTATTACGGTATTCCTCCAGGTGTCTCTCAGCTAGAGAGCTACCTTGCACCGCGATTTTCAACGGCAACTCTTCCCTCTCCAACGGAGCCGGCCTCTCCCAATGATGGGGGGGAGCATGCTCGTTGGGCCGAGCCATCAGCGAATTGGGAGGGAGCCTCGTGTTTCTAGAACGCCTCCCCACTCTTGAAGGATCCGGGTTGTCTGAATCATCAAAGTTGTTAGCCTCGGCTTGAGGCACCGCAGACTTTTTGGTGGCCTTAAAAAGACTAGTCGAACTACCTAGGACCCCAGTCTTGTCCGGACTCAAACCCTTGAGCCAGTCTACACCATGTTGGCCAATGGGGCCTGGGAAGTCGACATGGCCATAAGTACTACTCGAGCCAAGCTCCACCTTCGGCCCGAACTCACAAGCCACGCCGAACTGGCCCCCAGGGCCAAAGTAGGCGCCCGAACCAAACTGGCCCCCGTCGAACTCAACACCCACTCCAAAACTCCCATACACGTTCACACCAAAATGGGAGTCACAACCCCCTGGTCTACCCGGTCGGACACCACTATAATTCCCGTCATCCTCGTAACCCACCTCACCGAGATCGGCCGGAGAATATCTCGAACTATAAAACATTCGAACAAACAAAGTATAAGAAGGAAAGTTTTTTACCTTAGAAAAAATGAGAAGACCGACTTGAGACGTGAGCAAGCAAAGAGGCCGAGCACAAAACAAAAGGAAAAGGGAAGACAAGGGGCTTCGGTTTTTCAGATAAACTCAGAGATAAATGGAAAATCAAAGAAGCTTGAGAAATGAAGGAGTGAATGAGGAAAGAACGACTTGCTGCCCATTTATAAAGAAAGGAATTCAATCATACCTGCATTATTGAAGAGGAAGAAGATGGAGGCACACACTTCAATGTTGAAGTGGATAAAGGCCCACACAATCAATGAAGGGGAAAAGAACCAAGAGGAAGAAGACGAGAGCTATTGTCACGTCGTACAATCCACTGACGCTCCGTACTGCGTACGAACAAGCAGACAGCAGCAAACATGATGGACAGGGCAGACTACCGGACATACCATGATAAACGCGATGAGACGATAATACCATGAATCCAGCCTCAAAGGTCGACGCACCACTAAAAAATTGGTGAGTCCGAGCCTGCCAAATGAGTAGCCGACTCTGCACCCAGGGGCTTGTTGATAGCCGACCTGGCTTGAACGACCATATAAAGGATGAAGATCGCACGTGGATGAATTCAGATCGAAGCTAACAAGGAAGGCACATCGCCGAGCAGCCGACCGACAAGGCGCACGCCATGCCAGGCATTTCGGCCGACCTAGAACGAGTGGCGCCAATCATCTTGTGAGCTGGGGGCTCCCAGCTTGTCCAAACTGGCACGTGCAGAGCAGCAGCCCACCGAGCACGAGGCACCCAGCTCAACCGACCTTGCACGAGCGGCGTCGAGCATCCCCGCCGACCCGGTGAGTGTGGTGCCGAGAAGACTGCCAAGCCCAGCAGGCCAAACTTGGCCGACCTGGCACTCGCGGAGCCGAGCAGCTCACCGAGCCCAGCACGCCAAGCTCGTCCGACCTGTTGCGCGAGATGTCGAGCAGCTCGCCGAGCCCGGGGTGCCCAGCTCACGACCTAACACGCGAGGCACCGAGCAGCTCGGCCGACCTGGTGCGTGTGGCGCCAAGCAGCCCGCTGAACCCAAGGCGTCTTGCTCAGTTGTCCTGGCGCGCGCGGCGCCAAACATGCTACCGAGCCTGGGGTGTCCAACTCGGTCAACCTGGCGCGCGCGGCGCCAAGCAACCCACCGAACCTTGGGGCGTCATGCTTGGGCAACCTGTCCCGCGCGGCGCCGAGCAGAGGCGCGCCATGCTGAGAAGGTACACACCACGCTGAGTGGGCGCGCGCGCTTCAAGTCAGCGTCAAGCTCTGCGCCTCACCCAGGTTGACATGGTGCCAAAAACTGCCGAGTAGCTCACCGAGCCCGGGGGTGCCATGCTCGGCCAACCTGGTGCGCTCGACGCCGAGAGGCCAGGCAAACCTGGCATGCGTGGCGCCGAGAGGTCAGGCCTAGCAGGCGCGTGCAGCGCCGAGCAGGGGCCAGCCATGCCGAGAAGGTACGCACTGCGCCGAGTGGGCGCACGCGCTTCCATTAAGTGTCAAGTCCCGAGCCTCACCCAGGACGATCTGGGCCAAAAACTGCCAAGCTGCTTAGCGAGCCCGGGAGCGCCATGCTCGGCGTACCTGGTGCGCGCGGCGTCGAGAGTCCAGGCCAACCTGGCGTGCACGGCGCTGAGAGGCCAGGCCGACCTGGCGCGCGCGACGCCGACTTGGCGCGTGCCATGCCAAGCAGCTACACACCACGCCAAGCCGGCGCACGCGCTTCCAGTCAGCGCCAGGCTCCACGCCTCATCTAGGTCGAACGGGTGCCAAAACCTGCCGAGCAGGGTTGAGCTCGACACAGTGAGTCGGGTTGACCTGGTTCCGAAGACTGCCGACCATGGTCAAGCTAAACATGACTAGCGGGGTCGGCTTGGGTCCTAAAATCATCGAGTATCCGACCTGGAGCTCCACCAGTTCGGCGGGAAGTGTCACTCGTGGGTCATTCGGGTTGATTTGGCACTCGACAGAGGGGTCGGGTCTATTCACTCCTTGTCTCAATCTGAGAGTATGCTCGGAGGATAAAGACAGATCGACCGAAATTAAACGAACATGAGGAAAGGTTGGATTTATACTCTGACTTAGAAAGGGATACACAACCAATGAGGAGGTGACATGTGTCCAATTAGGGTTAGGATTTTTTGGCTGGCTTATTGGCAAAGTAAGTCGGTGCCCATTGAGGTGGTGACATGTGTCTAATTAGGGTTTTGAAAGAAAACTATAAATAGCCTCTCCAAGAGAGAGAAAAAGGGGGATCCCCAATCTGCTAGAGAGAGAAATACATAGAGAGTTAGAGAGAGAAAGGCTTGTAATCAGGAAACTGCCCTGTACAAGGATCTGGCTATGGCCGATCCGACCCAATCTTGAGGAATAAAAGTCAAGCACTTTTTTCTATTTTTGGTTTTCTATTTTCCCATTGCTGAACTGCTTATTTTCTTGATATTTTATGATTTAGACTACTCTTGGTCTAAACACCACTCCTCCACAACCTTTAGTCGTACTCAGGCAAAATAATCCAAGGAAATACCATCATGAATGTTCAAAAAAGTTAAGACATGCCTTTTCCCTTATCCATCACGTCTCTTTAAAGATTCATTAAATACATCCTGACAGCATGTCGGACACGTGTCATCTCCCCACTTTCTCGTAATATATTAAATGCACTGGGCCAGAAATGAAAGGCTCAGAACATTCCTAAAAAACCCTACCAACTTTCCCGCCTTTTAAGAGACACCTTTATGTCCCTTAAGCTTTTCACGCCGCCCAAACACATAAAACCCTTTCACTTTCACCCACTCATCACTTTTACCAAAAACACAAGAAAAATCACAATTTCTACTCTGTAAAAAGTTTGTGCTCTCTAGATTGCAGAAATTAACAACACCTCAATCGTCCATCTCCGACGTCAACAACAATGAAAATGGGTAAGTCCCCTGAATCTTTCCATATCAATAGTTAATTTTGATTTAACCATATATTTACTGCATCTGCTGAGTATTGTTGCATTTCCTGCTTCTCTCTTCCTTCCCCTCTTAATTAATGGCGAATTAAGCATCTTCCAACCCTAATTCTCAAAACCCAGACCTTTCTCCCGATTCTGATCCCATCGAAAAACCTTACATTTTAAAAAGAAGACGAAGACAAATCCTTCACCAGAGCCGGACCTATACGACGACCCAGAGGGTGACGTCAGTTGGCCCGAGCTGGAGGCCCAAACTAGGGCTTACACAGAGGCCCAAGACTTATTAGAAAACATACCCGAGGACCCTTCTTCAGCCACTTTAACCATCGAAAATATACCAGAGGGCATCCCCCTGTCTAAACCCAACAATCCGTCCCCATCACACTGCGAACATTTTCTAGAAGACCCAGTGACTGTAGTTCCTTCCTCGGATGTCACCGACCTACTTCCCCTACCCCAAGCGACCACGGTAATTAAACACAATTATTGGATATTACCTGATCCGGAAACATTAGAGGCTTTCAAAAAAGCACTCAACCTCCCTGAGACCGCCAAAATGGTCTTGCCCAACATTCTCCAATAAGACCCCCTAAAACCTCTCGTAGACCATATTACATTCTTTGATGAACTACTTAGGTCGAGGTTCAGATTTCCACCACATGAGTTTTACATCAACACAACCAACATATTCAAAGTCCCTCTTTTTCAAATGTCCCCCAATTCCATTAAATTTATCACGGGATATGTTATTTTATGTAGATATTATAATATATTGCGGGACCCAGGATTTTTCCATTTCTGTTTTCAAATAAAATACCCAAAAAAAATCATTCTACCTGTCCGCCCGTTCTGGAAAATCTCGCTTTTTAGTGAATCCATTGTCCACTGTGCCCGAATGGCGAAGAAACTTCTTTTTCATTCATAACACCGAAGCCTGGCCTTTCGCAAGTGAGCTCCAGCTCCATACTCCAAAACAATCCGATCTTCCCAGCCCCATGCACTTTCCCATCTTGTAAAAAAGATATTCTGACCAGCTCGTAAAATAGAGTAAGCGCCCATTTGACGTGGTGCGACTCACTAGCTGGTCCAAAATCTCTTCTTACGTGGGCATTGACTCCCGACCTATTGATCCCGACCATTCATTGACCCCATCAGAGTTTGGTAGGTCTTCTTTGGTTTTAAGCTCTCTCCTCAACCCCATTCATAACAACAACACTTAATTAATGAATACGTTTTCGTATGCAGATAACTTTATCAACAACTATGTTTCGTCGAGCTCCGAGGGAACCACTGTACAGGCTGATCCGTACCCCGCTATCACATCATCACCCGCACCTCATATAATTAACGTAGATGAAGTGCTGAATCAGGCATTTAGGACTGAGGGTAACCTACAGATGGCGGACAACCTTGAAGAGGAGCATCTAATTAGGAAATCATAAAAGGGGAAACAGTCAGTCCGCACACCTGCCATCAGTCCCTCTGCTCCAAAACATCATCGCCTCCACAAAACTCATGACGTTGCTACCCTCAGCTCTCCATATCTGGAAAAAAGGCTGGCACAACATGACAGTGCGGAGGAGATGAAGGCC
The DNA here is from genome assembly GCA_014905375.1 of Phtheirospermum japonicum. Classification (NCBI taxonomy): domain Eukaryota; kingdom Viridiplantae; phylum Streptophyta; class Magnoliopsida; order Lamiales; family Orobanchaceae; genus Phtheirospermum; species Phtheirospermum japonicum. The sequence goes on along the minus strand of BMAC01000022.1, from coordinate 2,426,754 downwards.
CTTCTCAGCGAGCGTATATCCAACCAGGTAACTTAACATGTTAAAACCCCTTTTCTTAACATGTAACATCCATACATCCAATGCATTATTTATTTATTTATCATCATGCATTAAAAATATAATTCTAGTCCCGAGCTCGTCGCCATAAATAAATTCTGTGCTATTTTTGAGTTCTATGATTTAGTTGAAATATGTCAGTGTAACTATTGAGTACGTTGAGCTCATCCC
>BMAC01000022.1:2406433-2420688 GCA_014905375.1 Phtheirospermum japonicum | reverse complement strand
TGGTCCAAAATCTCTTCTTACGTGGGCATTGACTCCCGACCTATTGATCCCGACCATTCATTGACCCCATCAGAGTTTGGTAGGTCTTCTTTGGTTTTAAGCTCTCTCCTCAACCCCATTCATAACAACAAACACTTAATTAATGAATACGTTTTTCGTATGCAGATAACTTTATCAACAACTATGTTTCGTCGAGCTCCGAGGGAACCACTGTACAGGCTGATCCGTACCCCGCTATCACATCATCACCCGCACCTCATATAATTAACGTAGATGAAGTGCTGAATCAGGCATTTAGGACTGAGGGTAACCTACAGATGGCGGACAACCTTGAAGAGGAGCATCTAATTAGGAAATCATAAAAGGGGAAACAGTCAGTCCGCACACCTGCCATCAGTCCCTCTGCTCCAAAACATCATCGCCTCCACAAAACTCATGACGTTGCTACCCTCAGCTCTCCATATCTGGAAAAAAGGCTGGCACAACATGACAGTGCGGAGGAGATGAAGGCCCTTTCTCAGCGAGCGTATATCCAACCAGGTAACTTAACATGTTAAAACCCCTTTTCTTAACATGTAACATCCATACATCCAATGCATTATTTATTTATTTATCATCATGCATTAAAAATATAATTCTAGTCCCGAGCTCGTCGCCATAAATAAATTCCTATTTTAGTTTTATATAATCTAAGAATTGTATTTAAACGAATTATAGTTCGTTTTTAAATAAAATTATATTATCAACTTCTTAGAAATTATTATAATTATTTAGTAATTTATTTATTTATTTAAATTACTTTTGAGTCGTGTATGAAATAATTTTGATTTCTAAAATTATTATAATTTATTTATATTATAGTTATTTTAATACTTTAAAATACTATTGGATCGTTCACGGAATTATTTAGTTTTAAATCTAAGATCTTCAATTGGATCGTTCTTTTCGGACTTCAAAAACGAGCCCAATGATTAGCCCGAGTCCACTAAGTCTTAGCCCTAGCTTTCCAAAAATAAATTCATCCTTGGTTTATAAACCAAATTCCATCTTTTTCTCTACAGCCGTTTCATAATCATCTCCAACCTTCACAAAAGTTTTCAACTTTTCTTCACACTACTGCAAGACAGCCGTGAGCAAAGGTAAGGGCCAACTCTTATTTGTTTTCTAGTTTTTTTAGAGAAACTAATCCCAAACCATCACCATGTCTAACATCATAAGTCGCCAACATCCCGAAGATTCTCGGCTGAAACCCAAAACGGACCCCTGTCCAAACAAAAACAGCCAACACAACCACAATAACCCCTCACGACCGGACCGCCAGCATCCCCACGCCTGCAGCCTCAACCCCCATGACAATCGCCACCCGAACACAACCCGACAGCCCCACGTTTTCAACATCACCGCCACCCCTCGAACTCACGTAACCGAGTCGCCCAAATTGCCGCCAAACGCCGCTGCCATAAACTCGAAGCCGTCCCTGCCGTCGACACCATCACCCACAACAACCTACTCGGCCAGAGACCGCTGCTGTCCATTTCGCCGTTGCCGTTTGCCGACCCCGATTTTTGGAGAAGAAAAATGCAAGCCGCCGAAGAAGAAAAACCCACCAGCCGCTGGCCGCCGTTCGCCATCACACCACTGCACAAAATCACCGGTATATGCCCAATTGCCGACGCCTTCACCGCGCCTCGTGCCGAAGGTTTTGCCGAGTCACCGCCATAGAGAAATCGATGGAGAAAGGGGCGAATTTTGGATGGTCAATTTCTGAGATTGGAGAAGGAATCCCAATCAAGRCYGCCTCACAACTGTTGCCGACTGCTGCCGCCGATGGTCGAGGGAGGGGGTGCAACACCGGCCGATTTTCTGTTTTGGAGAAGAAAAGGGGATGAAGACGGGTCTGAGGCAAAAAGGAGTTGGGTCCTCTCTTTTATACCTAGCAATTCTCCAGAATTTCCAGATTAACCCCCAGAAGACTAGCCCACTTCAATTTGAACCCCCAACTTTGCCAACCTTTCAATTTAACCCTCAGATTGCCAAAAGCCTCAATCTAGTCCCAAAACATTTTATAAAATACTTTTCGGTCCAGTTTTATTATTATTATTATTATTATTATTATTATTATTATTATTATTATTATTATTTTTATTATTATTATTATCATTAATATTGTTATTATTATTACTATTATTATTATTATTACTATTTTAAAAAATGGAGAATACTAATTTAAATATACTTTCTAATTGAATAGGTGACGAGCAATAAGGGGACCTAGGATTTCAACTACGTGCATTCCACTCGATTTTCCACGACATTTTTACGAGGTAGGGTACCACCGACTTATCTATGTTAAATTTTACATGCTTAAATCTATGTGCTATGTGTATCATGAAATTCGATGTTTATAAAATCTAATATAGACGTAGACCTAAAGTTGTCTGTGACCGAAAGTTGTTATCGGGTTTATCCCGGCGTGCTATACCCATTGATTAAAACCAGGGGCCTTATGTGCCTATGACCTAAAGTGTCATCGAGGAAACTCGCCGCGTTTTAGCTGCAGTCAACTGTTTTTCGACGTTAAAATTGCAAATTATATGGTTAATTGTGCTATATTTGAGTTGTATGATTTTGCATGGGGAATGTCGGTGTAACTATTGAGTACGTTGAAGCTCATCCCAAATCAACGACGTGTTTTTCAGGTACAAATGAAGATATCGAATGAAAGGGAAACGAGGAGAGGAATGAAAACTCTTGTTATTGGATTTTTATGTTATAATCTTGTTTTATGTTTTAAATAAAAGTCAAATTAGACATAAAATACTGTGGTTATCAATTTCCACTGTTGAGAACTTGGTTATTTATATGATGATTATTTCCGCTGCGTGATTCTTGAACATTTTGAAAAATGTGAATATTTTATGTTAAATTCTTGAAAAATTGGACATTTATTGTGACGCCAAGATTTCTCCATTTGATTATTTAAAAAAATATAAATCCCTTTTTGACTAAAGTGAAATCGGGGGCGTTACATAACATAATCTCTGTAAACACTTATATTATTTTGTAATACAGCTGGGTCCCTTGCTTTCCACACTTTCCAACCAGCTACTGACCCGATTTGTTGAGAGCGACCTTCAGAAAACACGCGACGAGCTAACAACCCAGTCAGAACAGCAAACCCAACAACTATCCTTGACCTAAGGAGAGTTGGATGGGGCTAATCACTTGTTGAAGGGTCGTGAAGAGGAAATACACATTTTGAAGAGCCAGATGGACAGTCTGAAGGATGAAACAGCTCGTCTAGCCTAAGAATTCAGAGATCAGATGACAAAGCTCGCCAGGCCGATGATATCAAAGCACAAGTTCAAAAGCTCGAGGAGGCTTTGCAAGTTAAAGAGGAGCAAAACCAGGTGGCCCACGAGCAGGGTATTGCTGAAGGCCACCGAACCTTCCTGCGGAGTGAAACGGGCAAGCGGCTTGTAAATGCTTACCGAGTGGAGCTATTATGGGCCTACAAGACATCTTCTATCTACTTTGGAAAGATGGTCGTAGGCAGCCGGGAGTGGGTTCGACTGTCCATGGTACAAGCTAAGACTTAGCTTGCAGCCATGAATGTCTCGTACAGCCCAGATGTGAAGGCCATCATTGACAATCTTCCTCCTTTCTCCTTCTGGAAGGGGGATATGAAGCAACCTGTGGATGCTAAGTGGTGGCTGTTATGTTAGAGTCGGGCTGTGTTATCTACCAAACTGGTTGCTGAGTTGGATCCACCGCTCGAAGAGTTTATTCCGGTATCTGAGCAAAATATATCTTGACTAACTTTCGCAATTTGTAATTCCAAACTCATTAGTTTTCCGCATAATCTATGTATGAACAATTTTGTCCTTTTTGCTTATTATATATGAACCTGCCATGACAAATATGTGTCTTATGTAAATCAAACTCAGAAACAACAAATAACAAAAACCCAACATCCACATTATATTCCGGGTAAGATAACCATAACCTACAATTCAAACCATCCCAAATGAAACTATAAATTAATGTAGGTCGTGCAGAACACGTAAATCAAACATGCTCTCAGCGAAGACCCCCAAAATTCCCAAGTAAATAAATCGCGACCTGTAATCCAACACAAATTCAATATAGGTCGCTCTAAACATGTAAGTCAAACATGTTTATACCAAAATCCATCAAATCATGAGCTAAAACAATCAAAAAGAGCTGAAACGAACTCATACGAAGGAACACATAAGTCAAATATGTTCGTTCGCATAAATCAACACAAGTATATAAAAGCACAATAATCCGAGAAGTATATTTAATTCAACCATATCCCTTTACGAAGCGACCTCAAGTATATAAATCAATCATACTTAATAATCACATTACCCATCCATTCATAAAAACCATAAAAACCCATAAGATATTCCCCGAACTTCCATTATTTATTATTGATCGCAAAAAGGCATTCGCCCCGAAGGGTACAATAACACATATCCGCCCCTAAGGGTAATAAAGCTATCCGCCCCGGAGAGTAATAAAACTATCCATCCCCAAGGTAAAACATAAAACCATCCGCCCCGAAGGGTAAACATAAAACCATCTGCCCCGAAGGGTAAAACATAAAACCATCCGCCCCGAAGGGTAAAACATAAAACCATCCGCCCCGAAGGGTAAAACATATAAACCATCCGCCCCGAAGGGTATTTAAGCCAGCAGCCGACATATATAAGCACGGTTTATAACACATATTCGTTTCATAGAACCGCCAGTTAGGCGTAATATTTCTTCAGATAACAAACATTCCAGCTTCTAGGTAGAGTTTTTCCCTGGGCATTCTCAAGTATATATTCTCCCCCACGCAACACTTTGATCACCTTAAATGGCTCGATCCAGTTTGGATCAAGCTTCTTAGTATTATGCAGTGCATCTGCTCGCCTCCATTCCAGATCGCCAACCTAGAAATGTCGATGTTTTACACATTTACTGAAAGCAGCCTGAATCCTTTGCTTATAATGTTCCACCCGGGCTGCAACCTTTTCTCGTATTTCATTGATCGTTTCAATTGCCCCTCTTGCTAGTCTTTCATTTTCTTCCACATTGAACATTGATAAATGTTGTGAACCCCCCACTATTTCAGCTGCATTAACAGCTTCTATCACATAAACTAAGCTGAACGGCGACACCCCTGTAGAAGTTCGGGGAGTTGTTCGATAAGCCCATAAGACAAATGCGAGCTCTTCTTTGCAAAGCCCCCCTGCTTTTTCCAGCCGCAGCTTAATACCCTGCACAATAATACGATTAGTAACCTCAACCTGCCCATTATCCTGGGATGTGCCACAGAAGCAATACGTTGCTTCATCCCCATCCCTTTGCACCAATCTTGGATTTTCTGCCCATTGAACTGGTTCCATTATCCGAGACTAAAACTCGTGGGACACCAAACGTGCAAAATATATTATTAAAGATGAAATCCATTATGTCCTGCTCGCTTATGCCCATGACTGCTTCGGCCTCCAACCATTTCGTAAAATAATCGACTGCCACCACCAGGTTTTGTTTATTTTCTGGTGTTTTTGGAAAAGGCCCCAAAATATCGATTCCTCATTGCGCAAAGGGACACGACAAACTCATAAACATCATGTCTTCAGCCGGTATATGAATAACTGGAGCATGCATCTTACATTTCTTACACGTTCTAACCAGGTCGCCAGCCATACCTTTCATTCTTGTCCAAAAGAAACCAGCTCGCAACGTTATCCCGACTAATGCCCTGCCTTTTGCATGATCCCCACAGTACCTCTCATGTATCTCTTTTAACACCTCTAATCTCTGTTCTTTGGCCAAACATTTCAAAAAAGGTTCGAAACGCGACCTCTTGTACAACCCTTCATTTATAACACAAAATCGAGCTATTGTTTTAGCTTCCTTTGTTGATAACTGTATTTCACCTTATTTTGCCTTAACGAGAACATCCTAAATAGGCGTGCGCCAATCTTCTTTGATCTCTAACTCCATTACTTACTTCCCTTTATCCACACTACTATGGTTAACTCCATTAGCGTAATTTTCTGAGTATCACAAGTCCCCAATGCACCTGCAATCCAAGTGAACTGATCAGCCCGCGACAAATGTTCCAGTTTAAATTCCTCAAAGCGCACAACCTCTTCACGTAATTTCTTTAAATACACCACCATACGTTCTTCTTTTGCTTCAAAAGACCCATCGAATTGACGGGCTACTAATTAGGAGTCTGTGTATGCCCATACTTTCCTTGCCCCAGGATCGCTTGCCATTTTCAAACCTTGCAACACCGCCTCATACTCGGCTTCATTATTAAACGCTTTGTATCCCAATTTTATCGCAAATTCCAAATTTTCCCCTTCCGGGATGGTTAACACAATCCCTAGTCTTGCCCCCGGTACCATAGTTGATCCATCCGTATGCAATAACCATGCCTTTGTTTCATCACCTGGTTCAGATGGGCGCACCATCTCTGGCAGGAAATCCTCCAACACTTGTGCCTTGATGGTCGCCTAGGTCCGTATACCACATCGTATTCACTCAGATCCATCGCCCACTTCACCAGCCTTCCATAAATGTTTGGATTACTCTAGAACTGCTTGAGAGCTAGGTTAGTACGCACCTTCACCTTGTGACTCAAAAAATATGGCTGCAATTTCCTTGTTGTACAAATTAGCGCAAAACCTCCTTTCTCTAGCTCGGAATAATTAAACTCAACATTATGCTAATATAATAGATAGGTTTCTGGGTACCTGCATCCTCTCTGATGAGCACCGAACTTACTACGACCTCTCCTAACGATATATACAATATCAGGTCTTCCCCCGACATCGACTTAGTCAACAGTGGTATTTCCACTAAGTATTCTTTCAGCTTATCAAATGCATCTTCTGCTTCCTTGGTCCATTCGAACCGAGAACCTTTCTCAAGTCCTCCACATGAGATATTTCTTTCCTACTCTTCACCAACATATCATCGACATACACCTCCATAGTGCACCCCAACAGGTCCTTGAACATCCTATCCGCCAGTCTTTGATAGGTCGCCCCTGCACTTTTCAAACCAAAAGGCATAAACACAAAACAGTATGTTCCCATCGAGGTAACAAAGATCACCTTGGGTTGACCTTCCTTCGCCAATGGTATTTAGTGATACCCTTGTGAAGCATCCATCATACTTAATATCTCACACCCTGTGGTTGAATCCATTAACTGATCAATTCGCGGGAAAGGATAATGATCCTTTGGGCATGCTTTATTTAAATCACGAAAATACACACACATCCTCCACTTCTGCCCTGGTTTAGGTAACATTAGAACATTAGATAGGTAATCTGGAAATTGGATTTCCCGAATGTGGCCTGATTTCAACAGCTTTTGCACCTCCTCCTCAATTATCTTGTCGAGTTCAGGCCCAAAATGCCTTCTCTTTTGCTTAACCGACCTCGCATCTGGATTTACATTCAGATGATGTTACACGAACTCTGGGGATACCCCTATCAATTCTCCATCTCCAAAAGGCAAAAACGTCCCGAAATTCCTTCAATAACTTTATAAGCTCTACTTTCAACGTTTTTGCCATCAAAGTTTCGATTTTCATAGTATATTCTGGGCGACCTTCTTCCAATGAAATCTCCATCAACTCTTCATGTGGCCGAACAGAATTCTCTTGTTCTTTCATCTTGTTTGCACTAAGTACACCCTCCGGCATCTCTTCACTCCTCTCTCGCTTGTTCTCACTCAAGGCTTTTCTGAACGTCATTTGATAACACGACCTTGCGACCTGCTGCTCAGAGACGACCTCCCCCAATGGATATTTGATATTGATTCGCACATTTTTGTACGTGTTTTTGTTAACTTTTTATGTCGTGTTTGCACGTCTTTTGCTTGCATTGATTGGTATTAGAAGTCGATTAGGCCCTATTTTGTATTTTAGATTTTTGTATGATTCACGCGGTTTTTATTATATTTTTGTATATTTTCACTCGTTTTCATACTTTTGGCCGTAGGATGATCAAGCGAGGCCCGCGCACGTTTGGGGACACCCCACTCGACTTAGATTGGAATAGACAAGAAAGGAACTTAGTGCGAACAAGAAGCGACAACCGGTGAACGTGGGAGCGGGAACGAGAAACCGAGCCAAGAGCATCCATAACAGTCGATCGACTGGCATGCAGTCGATCGACAGCAAGTCCAGTCGATTGACTGAACAAGCTTAAATCGACTACTCGGTAGTAAGTTTTGCCGGAGGATGAAGCAGTCGATCGAGAGGGTTTTCGTCGATCGACTGCCAGTCGATCGATTGGTGGTTAATCTATTGACTGCCTGTCGATCGACTGCGACGCAGGAAATTCTGTGGTTTTGACCCGTTTTGATGATTTTGTCCCTGCGTCCATGTATAAATACCCCATCCCTATCTCCACCAAACCTTATCCATCCTTGGTTAGTTTAGTTTAGTTAATTAGTAAGTTAGTTAGTTTTTCTTAAGAAAGTGTTGGAGAGGGTGACACCTCCTTCATTTGTGGATCTTGTTGTGTTGAAGATTTGGAGTAGCTTTTGAAGGTTGTAATCTAGATTTGAAGCTTTTGGTGTTTAATGCAAATATTGATAGTAATCTTTCCCTTTTATGTTATGTGTTATTATTGTGTTGTGTTGTGATTTCTCTTATGATGGTTGTTAGGTTTTAGTTTGTATTGTTGTTCATTGCATTTTAAATCCTCCTTTTCATTTTCTAGCTTGTTGTTCTCCTTTCTTGCAAAACTCCATGGATGCTTTCAACTTGAAGCTTTTTACCTCTTTTAGTTAGACAAACATTTCGGTCTTTGAAAAAACTATGAAGCTTTCCTCTTTAGTCAATTTGTCTTGTTTATATTAATTGCTCTGTGACTTCTCTTCAATTTTAAATGCTTTGACTTTCCCTCCTTTTCATCTTTAAAAATTTACAAGCTTTCCTTAGTTTGGTAGATTTTAATTTATGTAAGGTTGTTAATTAGGTTCCATTTATGTCATTAAAATTAGTTAATTTCAAGCAAGCTTTAATTTCCATTTCCATGCCTTAGTTAGTAATTTCCAAGTCTTTTTTCAATTTAAGCATTAGTATTAAAAACTCAAACCAAACCAATGACTTAATGCTTTCTTAGATTAGATTAGCTTAGTTAAGATTAACAAGAGAGTAAGTAAAAACACCGACTGCTGATAATATCTCTCCTCAAGAGACACGGCTTGGAAAAACTTACCGCTCTACAATCAACTCCGTACTATTGCGGAGAAGATTTCTAAAACTAGAGGGCTAAGAAACCTTCGATCAAATTTTGGCGCTGTTGGACTCCGTACAATCGACCCTAACGCGATTTAGGGCAAATATCACGGACGAACTTGGTACTTCTCGGTTCCAAACCTCGGCTATCACTGATTTGGCACTTTTGGGGTTATTTAAGTTCTTCGCCCACGTCATGATGGGTAAGCACGAGAGCACTAACCTCACCCAAGACAAGGTATATGTGCTTTGGTGCTTGAACCATGGGCGTCAAATCTTTTTCTATCCCTATCTCCGTGTCGGGATTCGTGGAATCCGGAAAATAAGAGGCGGGAGTGTAGGCCGGGTCGGAATGGGGCCCATGATTACTTTAATAGCCCATTACTTCAGGTTCGATCCCGAGGCAGCCAATTTGTAGAGGATAGAGCCCATAGAATTGGTTTGGAAGATGCCGAAGATTCCGGCGAACGCCCACCGCCCCCAACGCTGTAGCCAAGAACGAGAAGAAGAAAACGAATATGATCGGCAGCATGATGAGGGGGTCGAGGATGAAGAAGCCTTGAGCACCGGTTCGGGCGCGCCGTTCGGAGCGAGCATTAGTCATGTGGAAATCCCGCATCACGGAGGCCCGAGCACCGGCCCAGGTCCCGACATGGGTTGGCACGAGTTCCAACGCCAAGTGTTTGCGCATTTCGACCGGCTCGACGTCGGCATGGAGGAGTTAAGGGCAGGATAATCTAGGAACGACCGTGCCTATCGAGCCCTCCAAATCCGCCTCACCTTGATAGAGAGTCATTTGCGTCGGGACGAGGAGGAAGACGAAGGCAAAGGAGACGGCGATGAGGAGGAGAATGAGGAAACCGAGGAAGAAGAGGAGGAAGAAGAGGATGAGGATGCAAATCTCCAACCCCGGCGTAGGAGACGTCATTGATCCTCCCAGTATCCTTTTTATTTTGTTTTCATAAGACTTGCACATTATTTTCGTTTGTTTTATCTTGATTCGATTATGTTCTTTTATTTCTTATCTAACTCTTGGAAAATCCAAAATAAAATAAAAAAATAATACAAAAAATTTTTTCGTGCTTTTGTATATAATGTGCCTTTGGATTTATTTTTCTTTTTTTTTAAATTCCCCTCCCCTTTTAAAAAAGTTTAAGCAAAAACAATAATAAAACTTAAAAAAATCAAAACAAAATGAATATTTCAAAATTCCAAAAAGATTTTCACTTATTGTAAATAGTTTGTTTTAGCATCCCCCCAGTTGTTCACTTCTTGTAGATAGCATGCCTCGGCTCCCGGAAAGGACTATGCACGACCATGTCATCACAAGCTCGAGAATAGGGGCGTTTTCTTTTCCCTTACACTTTTTACTGCTTTCTAGCTTAATTTGCAACGAGGACATTGCTAGGCTTTAAGTGTGGGGTGGTGGTTAGAGTTCGCCTTAGGTTTTTAAGTTGTTTGTATGCTTGCTTGTGATAATTCGAGTAGTGTGTGTGTTATTTTTGCTTGGAACATTGGCGAAGTGACGCGATATTTATGATTTAGTTAGAAAGTTTAGATTGTCGATCAGATGTAGTGGACTTAGGTAGCTTAACTTGTTGGAAACATTGTTCGACATTAGCTTCGTGCTATCCTTGAGCTCAATTTAGAACGAGTGCCTCAACTAGCCTCGTCATCGAACACTCTCTATAGGATTTTTGTTTTGTAATTTGGAGTCGTCAACTGCTCCATGTGTTCGTTCGAAAAACATTATAAGTTGCTTGTTGCAACAAGTGATTGGAGTAGTTGTACCCTCTTTGTAAAAAAAAAAAGAAAAAAAGAAAAAAAAAACGTAATTAAAAAAAAGAAAACAAAAAAATATTATGATGATGAATAAACAAGGATACGTTATAAATCCTTGAAGTTACTAATAAATAAACGTGCAACACTTGCACATTTCTATTTTTCATTTTTAGATTTTGTTTGTGAAAGAGAGTTGTAGATGATTAGGGCTAGTAGGGAGCCGATTAACGGTTCGAGTGTGGATAGACCTTAGACGAAGCAAGGACGAGGGGACCGACTTGGAGGGTTACCTAGTATTTCTAGGTTCCAGGAGTTGATCTAAACTTTTCTTGTCAACGTATTTTTGTCGTCGCTTTTGATCAAGCTAACGAGCGTTGTAGCATGCGACGTCTCGAATTAGGTTTTTGTGCATTAGGTAGGATCATACGGGGTTAGTTTTGTAATTCTAGATTTATTTTTTCTTGAGGACAAGCAATCATTCTAAGTGTGGGGCGGTTGATTTGCACGTTTTTGTACGTGTTTTTGTTAACCTTTTGTGTCGTGTTTGCATGTGTTTCGCTTGCATTGATGGGTATTAGGAGTCGATTAGGTCTTATTTTGTAGTTTTAGGTTTTTGTATGATTCGCGCAGTTTTTATTATGTTTTTGTAGCTTTTCACTCGTTTTCATACTTTTAGCCGTAGGATGATCAAGCAGGGCCCGCGCACATTGGGTGACACCCCACTCGACTCGGATTGGAACGGACAAGCAAGGAACTTAGCGCAAACGAGGAGCGACAACCGGTGAATGTGGGAGCAGGAACAAGAAACTTAGCCGGGAGCAGCCATGCCAGTCGATCGATTGACATGCAGTCGATCGACAACAAGTCCACTCGATCGACCGAACAAGCTTAAATCGACTGCTCAGTAGTAAGTTTTTCCGATTGGTAGTCAGTCGATCAACTACGACGCAGGAAATTATGTGGTTTTTGACCTATTTTGATGATTTTTCCCCTGCGTCCATGTATAAATATCCCAGCCCTCTCTCCACCAAACCTTATCCTTCCTTGGTGGTTTTGGACTTGTTCCATCTCCTCCAAGCCCATCTTCATTTCCATTGCTTTAAAACCCTAGTTTGTTTATAATCCTTAGTTTAGTTTAGTAAATTAGTTAGTTGTTCTTAAGCAAGTGTTGGAAAAGGTGACACCTCCTTCATTTGTGGATCTTTTTGTGTTAAATATTTAGATTAGCTTTTGAAGGTTGTGATCTAGATTTGAAGCTTTTGGTGTTTAATGCAAATATTGGTAGTAATCTTTCCCTTTTATGTTATGTGTTATTATTGTGTTGTGTTGTGATTTCTCTTGTGATGGTTGTTAGGTTTTAGTTTGTATTGTTGTTCATTGCATTTTAAATCCTCATTTTCATTCTCTAGCTTGTTGTTCTCCTTTCTTGCAAAACTCTATGGATGCTTTCAACTTGAAGCTTTTTACCTCTTTTAGTTAGACAAACATTTTGGTCTTTGAAAAAATTATGAGGCTTTCCTCTTTAGTCAGTTTGTCTTGTTTATATTAATTGCTCTTTGACTTCACTTCAATTTTAAATGCTTTGACTTTCCCTCCTTTTCATCTTTAAAAATTTACAAGCTTTCCTTAGTTTAGTAGATTTTAATTTATGTAGGGTTGTTAATTAGGTTCCATTTATGTCATTAAAATTAGTTAATTTCAAGCAAGCTTTAATTTCCATTTCCATGCCTTAGTTAGTAATTTCTAGGTCTTCTTTTCAATTTAAGCATTAGTATTAAAAAATCAAATCAAACTAATGACTTAATGCTTTCTTAGATTATATTAGCTTAATTAAGATTAACAATAGAGTAAGTAAAAACACCGACTGTGTAACGCCCAAGTTTTTATTTCCTTCTAATATTAAGCCCAATATTTTCTTTTTTTTTTTTTTTTTATTCTATTGTTTCAAGTCCAATAATCCTTTTATTCAAATCAAATTACATTATTTTTATTTTATTTTATTTTTACCAAAACCAATTTTAAACATTATTACTTTTATTTTTACTTTTACCAAAGCCCAAATTCAAAAACCATAGAATTCTATTTAATCGAATTAACAATTCGGTTACCAAATAAATTATATATATATATATAGATTTCGACTTCTAAAAATCACTATGATTTATTTAATTGATTTAATAGTTTCTATATAATAGAATTTCTAGTGCGATTTTTAATTATATTTTAAAAGACTATTATATTGTAGTTGTATCTATGTAAATGATCTCCAAAATTATTTTAAAATCTTGTTATAATCAAATTCATAGATTTTAGTTTTTAAATAATTTCAATTTCTAAAATTATTATAATTTATCCATAATATGTTTTTAACAATTTAAAATACTTTTGGGACACCTTAGAAATTATTTCGATTTAAGGATTTAAATTCATCGATTTGGGTCGTTCACGAAATTATTTAATTCAAAACTTAAGTCGTCATTGGGTCGATTATTTTTCGGACTTCAAAAACGAGCCCAATGACTAGCCCGAATTCACTAAACCTAACCCTAACTTTCCAAAAATAAGTCATATGCTTGGTTTTTAAAGAAGACCCAAACAACCTCCAAAATTCATTACAATTTTCATACGGCTGCAACAAGTAAAACCCATTCTTGTTTATTTTTCTAAAAATTTTCAAAGAACACTTTTGTTTAATCCAATTTCCGGCAGCCATCGTAACCGGACCGGCTGCCGATTCCTAACCACGACAACCACCGACCACCACCATCTCCACTGCTACGCCACGACAACCCAAATCAACACCCGTCACCAAACCACTGTCCTCCTCAAGCGCAAACGGATGAACCAGATGCCCAAAATCGATCGTCGCTAAACTCTCCATCACGAAAACCCGAGCCAAATCACGTCGCTCCAGTTTCTAGCCACCACCATCGCCAACAAATCTCTACAAGTACCACAGCCACGTCACAACCAGATCGCCACCCAAAATCGCCGGAAAACCCTACACCACCGAACAAACCGAGCCCCAAACCACAGCCACAACGCTAGCCGCCAGCCGAGGCCACCACCACTTATCGCCACCACTGCCAGCTACACGAACGGGCCAGCGTCAGGCCTCGTCGTCGTGCTGCCACCACGACCCTTTTCTAACCAACCAAAACAACCCAAGAACCCACGGCCCGACTTCCACA
>BMAC01000022.1:2378896-2398030 GCA_014905375.1 Phtheirospermum japonicum | reverse complement strand
GACAGAAGTGGTATCAGAGCCATTCACGGTTGTGTAGACTTACTAAATATTTTATTTCTCGATTTCAAAAAAAAAAAAAAATATATATATATATATATATAATATATATATATATATATATATATATATATATATATATATATATATATATATATATATATATATATATATATATATATATTTCACGAGTTAGTCAAAAGTTTTATTACAATATTTCTTTTATGCCAAAAGTTTAACAAGTGTACAACTATGACAACAAGCATCCACCTCCGCCATACCGCGCCAACTCCACAAGGTATATGCATAAAAGTTCTAAGTTTTCAATTTTCTAAGTCTATTGCATGCTCTCCACAACAAATACAAGGTCATTACTATTGGAAATACTATGATATGCTATGCTATGCAAAGGGATTTTCTATAGACAGGATCACTATGACATTTTTACAAAATCGTCGATTGCATCTTTTCAATAGCAAATTCAAAGGTCATTACTATTGCAAATGTGATGCTAATTTATCTTTTTGTAAAATTTTCAAAATTTTCTAAGTCTATTGCATGTTCTCAATAGCAAATCACACAAGAAGTCATTACTATTGCAAATGTTATGCTATTATATCTTTTTTGTAAAGTTTTCAAAATTTTCTGAGTCTATTTTATGTTCTCAATAGCAAATACAAAAGTCATTACTATTGCAAATATTATGCTATTTTATCTTTTTTGTAAAGTTTTTAAAAATTTTCAAGTCAATTGCATGTTCTCAATATCAAATACAAAAGCCATTGCTATTGTAAATTTTAAAAAAAAAAAAAAAAAATAAAATTTTAAGTTTTCAACATTCTAAGTTTATTGCGTATTCTCAATAGCAAATACAAAAATTATCACTATTGCAAATGTTATGCTATGCTACGCAAAGAGATTTCTTCTATTGCATGTTTTCAATATCAAATATAAAAGCCATTACTATTGCAAATACTATACTATGCTATGCTAAGGGATTTCTATGGGCATGATCACTATGACATTTTACTATTGCAAATGTTTATACTATGCTATGCTATGCTACGCTATGCGAAGGAATTTCTATAGATATAATCTCCATGACATTTTACAAACCACACGTTTCTATGCATGATCTCTTCCACGAAAACTATTTTGTTTAGTCAACTATAGAAGCTCGTGTGCGAAGAACTATTTCGAATTTCGAGGACGAAATTTTCTTAAGGAGGTAGGATTGTAACGC
Source organism: Phtheirospermum japonicum (assembly GCA_014905375.1). Taxonomy (NCBI): domain Eukaryota; kingdom Viridiplantae; phylum Streptophyta; class Magnoliopsida; order Lamiales; family Orobanchaceae; genus Phtheirospermum; species Phtheirospermum japonicum. The sequence continues at coordinate 2,396,790 of BMAC01000022.1, read as the reverse complement.
CCAAGTTTTTATTTCCTTCTAATATTAAGCCCAATATTTTTTTTTTTTTTAATTCTATTGTTTCAAGTCCAATAATCCTTTTATTCAAATCAAATTACATTATTTTCATTTTATTTTATTTTTACCAAAACCAATTTTAAACATTATTACTTTTATTTTTATTTTTACCAAAGCCCAAATTCAAAACCCATAGAATTCTATTTAATCGAATTAACAATTCGGTTACCAAATAAATTATATATATATATATATATTTCGACTTCTAAAAATCACTATGATTTATTTAATTGATTTAAGAGTTTCTATATAATAGAATTTCTAGTGCGATTTTTAATTATATTTTAAAGACTATTATATTGTAGTTGTATCTATGTAAATGATCTCAAATTATTTTAAAATCTTGTTATAATCAAATTCATAGATTTTAGTTTTAAATAATTTCAATTTCTAAAATTATTATAATTTATCCATAATATGTTTTTAACAATTTAAAATACTTTTGGGACACCTTAGAAATTATTTCGATTTAAGGATTTAAATTCATCGATTTGGGTCGTTCACGAAATTATTTAATTCAAAACTTAAGTCGTCATTGGGTCGATTATTTTTTCGGACTTCAAAAACGAGCCCAATGACTAGCCCGAATTCACTAAACCTAACCCTAACTTTCCAAAAATAAGTCATATGCTTGGTTTTTAAAGAAGACCCAAACAACCTCCAAAATTCATTACAATTTTCATACGGCTGCAACAAGTAAAACCCATTCTTGTTTATTTTTCTAAAAATTTTCAAAGAACACTTTTGTTTAATCCAATTTCCGGCAGCCATCGTAACCGGACCGGCTGCCGATTCCTAACCACGACAACCACCGACCACCACCATCTCCACTGCTACGCCACGACAACCCAAATCAACACCCGTCACCAAACCACTGTCCTCCTCAAGCGCAAACGGATGAACCAGATGCCCAAAATCGATCGTCGCTAAACTCTCCATCACGAAAACCCGAGCCAAATCACGTCGCTCCAGGTTTCTAGCCACCACCATCGCCAACAAATCTCTACAAGTACCACAGCCACGTCACAACCAGATCGCCACCCAAAATCGCCGGAAAACCCTACACCACCGAACAAACGAGCCCCAAACCACAGCCACAACGCTAGCCGCCAGCCGAGGCCACCACCACTTATCGCCACCACTGCCAGCTACACGAACGGGCCAAGCGTCAGGCCTCGTCGTCGTGCTGCCACCACAACCCTTTTCTAACCAACCAAAACAACCCAAGAAACCACGGCCCGACTTCCACATCACCATCACCATCTCTGTCCAACGAGTCAAAACCCGGGCGAAACCCACGAGAACACCAAACCGAGTCACCTCACCACACCATGTCGTCGCCTCCGCCGCCCACGGACAGAGTCAGCCACCGAGTCGCTGTCAATCTCCACGGGCAGCCAACAATCTCCACACCACTGCCAACCGAGCCGGCAGTTTCTGTCGCCGGAAGGTCCAACGCCACCGCCGCCGATTGTTGCCTGAGCCTGGAGAGAGAGAGGGCGACGCTTCAACGCCACTGCCCAATCACCGATCGTCGCCCATCGACGGAGATGCTGAGCCACCGCAGAGCCAGAGGTCATCGCCTCAGCCGCCGCCGCCGTCGATTGAAGGCGAAGCTGCCGCCACAGATTCCGTCGCCGCCGCCGACAATCGAAGGAGGAGATGGTGCTGATTGTTGTTTTCTGGAGAGGGGTGGGGTTTTGGTCACCGTTCACAGCCCCCTGAGCCGTCGCGGGTTCTCTCTGTTGCCGTTCGCCGTTCGCCGCCGTCGAGGAGCAGGAGAGATCGGCCGGTTCTGGTCTTTGAAGAAGGACGAGAAAGGAGAAAGGGGAAAAGAGACGGGGCTAATGAATTTTGGGGCCAAGGAGGGTTTTATTTTCTCCATTTCCAAGTTATTTCAAATTAACCCAGGATTTTTGTCATCCATTTCAATTGACCCCCAAAACTTTTATCCTTATTCGATTGAGTCCCCATCTTACCAAAAAATCCCAAGCTCAGCCCCCAAGTTCATGAACATTACCAAAAGCATCCATATCTACCAATTTATTTAAATTCCATGATCGGGCGTTCGAATCAAGGTTACGAATTTCATTATTTTTGCAATTATTCCAAATTAATTTTTAAATCCAAGTTCTAAGTTAAGATATCATATTCAATGTAGGAAACGAGGGTTCTCGAAACTAGGATTTTCAAGCACGAGCATCTACATTCAATTTTCCACGAAACGCATTTAAAGGTGGGTGATTTCTAAACTTTTTCAAAACTATGTTTGTATATGTTAAATGTTATTATATGAATTATCTATGTCTCAATGCAACATTCCATAGTAGCTTTCGAGTTAAAACAATGATAGTGTGTTGTAGCCATTCATTTATGATTTATATGATTTCTTGTTAACATATACGAATATTTCTATGTTTGTCTATGTTATATGCGATTATGTGAATTATTTATGTCTCAATGCAACATTCCATAGTAGCTTTCGAGCTAAAACAACAGTAGCTTTTGGGCTAAAACAACAGTAGCTTTCGAGCTAAATCTATGGTTGACCAACATCTATGAACGACTGACAGTATGTTGTAGCTATTCATTTATGGTTTGTATGACTTGTGTTTAATGTTGACAAACAAATCCCCACTGAGCGAGTTGAAAGCTCACACCCATTATTATCAAACTTTTCAGGTTAAGGAGTTGGATGTGGTACGAGGCGGTGGATGCGAAGATGCTATTTTAAATGCTATTTCATTTTCATTTCTAAGAATTGGTATCTTAATTTTATGTCAAATTACAAATAAATATTGAGACTTGTGTTTCTATTTAAAACTCCTTGAATAGTCGAGTACTACTATTTTGATTCCTTAAGTGAATCTCCTATTTTYAAATAAATGTTTAAATTTTATTCACGCTTCCGCTCAAATTTATTGTGATTGTGATTTATTGAAAACTCACGCCCTTGATTTTTGGAAGTTTTATTTATAACGAATCCAATTTTACACTTTTCGAAAATGGGGCGTGACAGACTGCCTATAATATCTATCAGCGCGTCATTGTGATCCTCGTGAAACCCGCGTCGTTCGTTAGGACCAAAAGAGATGATTGGTCATGTTCTTTGTGGTCGCCTACTGATTTGACGTGTTTCTTTCGTGCGCTATTGGTATCACCATCCGTCGGTTCCCCTGAAATCATGCTTATTCTCCCCTTATTCCTTCTTGGCCCATTATGTCCCTGATTTCCTTGTTATGGCTGCCTCTCGGCCTGATGTTGAGGTAGATCTCACGGTGGTGGCGGGAGAAATGGTTGTCTTGGTTGTCTCGGTTCTCTATCTTTGTAATGACTACTTTCAAATGTCCGGTTTTTATGAGCCTCTCGATCTCTTCCCTAAGATGCCTGCACTTCTCTGTGGAATGGCCGTAGTTATTGTGATACAAACAAAAGAAATTTGACTTGGGATTAGTAGGGAGCTGCGTGCGAGATTTCGACCATTTTATATCATTAGGTATCAGGCGCTCCATGATAGTAAACACTTTAGCCTGAGGATAGATTTAGGGTGTAAAATCCTTGTTCCCCAGTCTTTCATATCTAATTAAGGGTTTGCTCTCCCCACGGGGATTAGGAGCCCGTGTAATACCCTTCTTGGCTCCCTTCCGACTTCCCTCTTTGATGCACTACCTCCGGCCTCCGCGATCTCCACATAATATTGCAAACGATGTTCCTCTTCTGCCTCTTCTACATGTATGTACTTATTGCACCTTTCTAAGACCTCATCTTATGTTCGCGCCACTTTCTTGACCAAAGATTTGCTTAAATCCTCTCTCCTCAATCCTTGGTGTAACGCCCCTGCCTTCATTCATCTGTAGCGGTGGGTACCTCTAGCGTGGCTGACTCAAACTTTTGTGCACCCCTTTTTAATAAATTAATTTAAAACACGTCAGTTTGCTCGCAAGAGTACGAGGTAACTGTAGGGTGATGAGTTTGACTCGAGTCGTATCTCTCGAGGAAACAACTGTTCGGTTTTTCGGATGTTTTACTCAATTTACGAAATAAAATACATGTACAATCGGGGTTTTAAAAGAAATTGATTTGATCATTATGAACTACGACAATAATTAAACTAAAACTAATTAAACTAATTGGGGTTTCTCAAATTATGAACTAAAATAAAATACATGTACAATTGGGGTTTTAAAAGAAATTGATTTGATCATTATGAACTACGACAATAATTAAACTAAAACTAATTAAACTAATCACTTTAAACTAGATTATCAACTACGAGCAATAATTTAAACTATCAAAAATACGCAACCATAAATCAAACCTAATTAACGAATCTAAAAGCATGAGCATAAGAAATTACCACTAAGCAACGAATCATAAGAATCTAAAATTAACGAATAACTAAGCATAAATCAACTTGCGTAAATAAACTAAATTAAATCTATATCCAATACTCAAGCATAAAACGATTAAATTAATTATCAAAACTAGAATTAACTAAGAAATTAACTAAGCAATTAATTACGAAATTAACTAAGAGTTTAGAGTACTTGGTGTAACTACGAAAAGCAGTAAAAAGCTCCAGCTATTCCGGAGTTCGAACGTTGATCTTGGGCGAAGAATGAATCCCGAACGCGAATTCGATATTTTGGACGCGTTGTTCTTCGATCCTTGATCTCCATCTTCAAATCTCGTTATGAGATGTGGAATTATGTTTATTATAAGCTAAAATACCCTAGGTGGTGGTGTCTCTAGTGTCTCTCCCCTAAAAATCCGAAATAGTGAGGGTTTAAATAGATATTGCAAGTCTTGGGGCACAAGAAACCCTAAAATCCAAATTATGGGCCGTCGCATCGACGGTGCGTCAACGTAGCGTTGACTGACGCGCACTGGTGCTCGGCGTCAGTGCTGCCTGGGTGTGCGCGTCGGATGGACGGGTGCATCGACTGGGTGCGTCGACATCAATGCTTCAGCAAGTTGTGTCGGCGTTGCGTCGACATCGACGCTTCAGCAAGTTGCGTCGACAGTGCGTCGATGTTGCGTCGACTGACGCGGATCATGGCTCGCATCGACGGTCACGTCAGTCGATGCGACTGCGCGTCTGCCTCCGTCTCTCTCTATCTTTTGCTACTCGTTTCGTCGGAAAGCTCGTTCTCCTATTCTTGAACATCAAACTTTGTCTAGTACGCGCTGAACTCTTCCGGTTACTTAGCTGTAAGGTGAAAACAATGAAATATCACCTATTTGCATTAATTACGATTAAAATACGGTAAAATAAGTCAGAACTATAAAAATACGGAATTATGCTTAAATCGTCCAACTTATACCAAAAACAAATAGAAAAACGTACTAAAATACTAATAAAAACACGGACAAATCTACTCTAATCAGTGGCATTGGTGAATTTGTTGACATATTGCTTCAAAGTTTCATCAGGTCGCTGCACCATTGTAAAGAGTGACTGTGCAGTCTTTGTATGCTGCTTCACACTGGAAAATTTCTTCAAAAAGACCGCTCGCAGCACTTGAAAGATGGTAACTTTTCCCTTTGCCAATTGATAAAACCAGCATTAGGGGATTCCTCTCAAGGTAGACACAAAATGTTCGGCATGCCACATCATCCGTATATCCGTGTAACATCATCTCGTTCTCAAAAAGCTGCACATTCTCCACTGGATCCGTCGCCCCACGATACTGGAAATCCAACGTCTTATATCCCTTGGGTAGCACAACTCGCAATATATCATCCGAAAAAGGATGTCCTTTGTCCTCGTCAATATTTTCTCCCGCCATCTGCCTCTGCAAGGTTTACAACGCCTCCTGCATATCTCTAAATGCCTTATCCCCTTGTCCAACTTCATTCTCCCCTTTTTCCTCATTGTACCAGCCTCGGCTTTTGTGAGATTTTCCCTGTATTCACCATCTGTGCTTGAGGTTTCTGTTCCGCTCTCACTAGCGTGCTTGCTATACCGTCGACCTCGATGTCTATAATGTGTTCACCCTACCTTCAACTTCCTTCATATCTTGTGCTTATACTTATGAGTGTGGGATTCTGAAGACGAGGTAGAGCTGGAAGAATCTCCATGTTTCCGCTTACTCAGGCTTATATTCTTCCCGCGAGATGATCTCCATGATAGAGACCCTCCGCTTTGTTTTGTCTTTTTGGTTACCGATTTTTCCTCATGTCCACCGTCTGACTTATCAGCCTTCTACTTTACAGTACCCAGCTCGCCTGCTAGGTATTTGTTTAGATCTTCCTATTTTCCTGGGGGTACAAAATCTATAAGCCCTTCCAAAAATCCTTTATTGATTTGACCAGGTTTATCTTTGGGCAAATCTTTCCACTCCTTTGTTCCTATGTAGACTGGTTTCTGTGCGATAACCTTCGGGGTTCTTGCTTGCTCTTCTCCTTCAGGTTCCTTTCCCTTCTTTTTTTTCGGCGAGGGCGGCGGTGTCCCAACCAAATTTTGAATCTTCGGTCATCTTGGAGGAGGCACCATTAGAAGCGTTAGCCCATCTTTCGTTTGTTCTCCTTTATCGATCTCCCCCGTTTTGTTCTTTTTCTTCAATTTTCTTGATCTAGGACCAAAATCCAAGACCTTGGGTATCATGTTTCTTTCCTTCATACTGCACTTACGAGTGTTCTCACATCTTTTTCTCAAGGACTCGATGTCCCTCTTTCCCACAGACGGCGCCACTTGATAAAACCAAAAAGATTGGTTACCAAGAATAAGGGGAAGTAACCTCAAATTTGAGATCAGCAACCTAACAACAATAAAATAGAGTAAAAGCGATCTGATTGATCTCCGAAAATCCTCCTGGCAACCTAACCGATCCTGCAAAATAACACCCTCAGCCAAGGCGGTAGACGGCCCCGGCGAAGGTCCTCCAATGCTTAAGTCAGAAAGTGTGAGAGATATTTCGAGAGCCCAAAACGTAGGATTAATTAACTTAAAATAAAGAGAGGCGTGTACCCTTTTTATATAGGCAAGAGAAGTGTTCCGCAAGCTAGGGTTACCTTCTCCCATTATAATTCCATAAATACCATGACCGACTTAGATTTAGGATTTCTCCTGTATGCTAAGTTCCCATAAATAATGAATCTCTCGCTTAAATTACCGAAATAGGCCTGGGCCTGTGATTCTTTTAATATAATTCGTCGGGACCCCACAATACCATCTATACTAGCCCATTCAGGCCTAATATTTACAAATCCCAATACTGAGCTACCAGATAACGCCGAGCTAATAAAACCATAAGAGGTCGCCACCCTATATGAGAGCTCTCCCTCATACTTTAGGTCACTACTCTATAAACCAGCTCGCCCACCTCTTAGAAGGAATGCTCCTTCCGAGAAATGAGGTCGATTTACATAAATACAAGTATATAGCTTACATGAATATTTAGTGTCGTATCAGAACGCCATACATTTGTTGTGCTAAAAAAATATGTGAACATTGCATGCATGACCCTCTAACACAACCTTTGGTCATAACTCTCACTCGCGTTTCTTTGCATATGAAAATCCTACAACACATATGATCCCAACACTACCAAAATGATCTTGTGTCATGTCATTCTAAACTCTATGTTCATGTACTGTCTGACACGCTTGACCCTTGACACGACTCCAAGTCGTCCGCTCTACTTATAGTGTGTTTGTTTTCATCCGTTCTGACATAGCTTCATCTCCAACTCTTCTCCATGCATCTAATGTCATATGGCTTGGGTTTGCTAACACTCTCGCTTCAAATCACCTCAAAATCAATACTTTTACATAAAATAACAAAAATGAGCAAAGCATAAAGTTTCCAATAATCGTGAAGCAAATGAACAACATGCTAAGTGCATATTCAGACTATTAAATGTTAAAAAAAACAAAAACCCTAAAATATGTGCAAAATAACATGGTAACAAGTGCAAAAATGACACTATTATTTTGAAGTTAAATGCTCAATTATGATATTATATGTAAAGATGATATTTTCTTGCAAAAATAAGTTTTTAGTGAAAAAGTATGACACTATTATAATACACACACACACACACACACACACACACACACACACACAACACACACACACACACACACATATATATATATATATATATATATATATATATATATATATATATATATATATATATATATATATATAAGTGTCACTTCTTTATTTAATACTATTTGATGCGACCAAAAAGTTTGGTGCCTCAAGAATATGGGGTACTGACCTTAAATTCGAAGTCAGCGACCTGAATAACTTCAAATAACAACGCAGTGACCTGATTGATCTCCAAGGAACTCCTGATGACCTATTAGATCCTACAAAACAAAACCAAGCGAAGGTGGAGGATGGCCCCGGCGTAGGCCCTCCGATGCCTAAGTTAGATTAGGGCTTAGAAAATAGGCGAGAGCCTTTTGCAATGAGAGAGATCTCAAAATATGATTAAAATGTAAGGTATGAAATCAACTCAGAGAGAAAAGTGAGGCATGAGTCCTCTATTGTATAGACAAGAGATAAGAGACGTCTTCAAAGACGTGTCTAGAGAAGTGTTCCCAAGAGGCAAGAGACGTATTCCAAATCTAGGGACCTCGACACCTGTATAAGAGCTCTCTTCTCCTAAAGGAGGTCTCTTAGAGGAGAGCTCTCCATAAAATCCATAAATCCATAATCCATAATCCATGATCCATGATAGAGATGAGAGCATGAGATGAGATATGTGATCATGATCATGAGAATTCATAAGCTTTAGGGCCTCAGAGATGAGCATCAGAGCATAAAATCGAGATTTGAGAGCATGAGATGCGAGAGCATGAGAGGTTGTAGAAGCTACCAAATTTTTGAAATAATGGTCTGAACTCCCTATATATAAGATTATTGAGACTTTTCCACCAATCAATAGGATTCCCTTATAAGGTCGGATCAAATATCTTAATAATACTCAATATCCATAATAAGGAAATACTCCAATATTTGGATTCTTAGTTACCATAATTCCATAACAACCATATCTATATATTATTACCATGTTAGCGTCCTTGGCGGGACCTAGAATCTTCCACCCCTTTTATTACTTTCTTACCATATAAATTCAAGTCAATTTTTGATGTCGTATCAACAAGTCCCCCATATTTTAGCTAATTGAGGAATGAAATCAGGTAGAATATAATAAATATTTCAATTATCCAACCTAAAATAGGTCAGCCAAAAAGTTATTTCAAACCATAAATCATACTAGCCCATCAAGGCTCAAGATCGCGTTAATCGTAAAAAGCTCAACTTTCAATACTGAGCTGCCATGATACCATTTTACTTTATGAGAGCTCGCCATCCTCATATAAGAGCTTTCCACTCCTACACGAGAGGTCGCTGCCCCCAAAAACAGCTCGCCCACCTCCCAGAAGGATTGCACCTTCTAGAAAATGAGGTCACTTACTAAATCCACACAATACCTGCATGTTTACCAACTTAGATATCTATCACCTCATAATCATAAGAACCATAAAAAGCATTGCCGACTTGAATAAGCGTCGGCCCATAAAAACCATAAGAATACACATATAGTTTAATCGTGTAACTATTGAGCAATCATCGACCAAAAACAGGTCGTTCAAATCCACAATCATAAAAATATCCACTTACGCATTGCCTAATATTACACCCTTTGCATGAAAATAGGCAGGTCAGCAACGTTGCGGGGTAAATGGTATCGACATGGTGCGATATCATTCGAGTCAATGGAGAATGACACTCATTTAGAGGTTTCTAGGCATTTTTATCGAGATATTGCCTTGTATGTTCCTTAGTCTTATTTTACAAGAAGCTAGACATTTAAAAATTGAGGAGACACTAGTGCCTGTATAGACAAGTAATGCCTATTGGTAGGCCTTTGCATAATTTTATAAGACCTATATATAGGGGAAATAATTTGTGAAGTTCCAGTCCTATGGTGACCCGGAGGTGTCATCCATGGCTCATGAAGGATGCTAACAGTTGGCAACATTAGTCATAAGAATGGATCACGGATCAATCCACATGTCTAACCCGACCCAGGGTTGGGTCAACCCGGTTCGTAAGCAACCATGGCACAGTGTGAAGATCGAAAGTGCGCAAGGGACTTAGCACTCGTGCACATTCCAGCTGTTTGGCTGAGTAGCAATGGGTGGTTATGCGAATCTTTTTGACATATGTTGGTTGGAAAGGCAGGTTTACAAAGGAAGGTAATTGTCAAGTTCAAGACGCGAGAGATTCATGTCGAGCAATCTGACTTGAGTTGTTTGGCTCCATTCCTCATGGCGGAAGATTTCGAGTGATTATAGGTAACAACAGAATGGGGTAGTTTTCTCCAGCGTGCAAATCGAGAGAGATTACGTCCCTGCTTGCATAAATAGGCAAGCAGCCTTCACAAGAACAATAATAAGAGTGCGAGAGTCAGATGAAAAGTATATGAGGTTAAGGATGCGTCCTCGCAATATTGTGTATGTGTGTGTTAAGTCTTCCACTTGCGTAATTGTGCATATGACGAGCTGACGGCTCAGGCAGAAAAGTAAACCCAACATCTTTACTTGACATAAGGAAGGCTGGATGAAGCTCATCATCAACTGATGACTCGTGAAGAAGAGATGAACGTCGCAAATAGTTAGCTATAAACCTTGAAGGATGAAACACTAGACTGGGGGGTCGCTTGATGAAATTGATAGACATGGTGCAGAAGAAAGAGAGATAACTGCAAGAAGTAGGTCACATAACTCATCAGTAGGGAGTTGCTGAAGGCTGAGCTGAAGGGAGAACCGAGAGAATGGCGAGGGAGAAATATGACAGTAACCAGAACTATGTAAAACCACATATGATCAAGAAAATCATTCAGTCCCCCAAGTTTAGATAGTGCGAGCAAAACAATCACATCACATGAACAAAAACATTACCATAGACGACTAAGAAAACTACTTAGTCACCCATGTTCAAATGATGAAAGCGGAATAATTTCAATCAGGTCGCATCAACATAATCAAAGTAAACCAAAGGCAACTAAGAAACTACCTAGTCCCCCTAAGTTAATGCAACCACGCAATTCAACAAAGTTATCTATCAGCAGCATGCCAAAGGAAATGTCAAGTAAACCTATTTTGCACATGGGTCGCAAGATCAATCAAACAAAATAACAAGCACAGAGTCTGCAAAGAGAATATAAATCAAACATGCACATTACAACAAAGAGTATGTAAATCAAACATACTTATTAAGAACATGTAAATCAAACATGTCCATAACTGAAGGAAAACATGTAAGCCAAACATGCCTCCCTCCAAACATCCCGGAATATGTAAGTCAAATATACTCAAGGATATGTGAAAACACGTAAATCAAATATATTTTCACATAAGACCAAACAAATCACGTAAGACCAGATAAATCACACAGAACCAAATAGAGCACATAAGACCAAACCAAACACAAGACCCGACACACGTAAATTAACATAAAAAACTAAAAAGAAACATGTAAGTCCAACATGCCCCTCTTAAAAACATCCTAGAATATGTAAATCAAACATATTCAAGGATATGCGAGAAAATGTAAATAAAACATGTTCTCACACAAAACCATCCATTGTCTTACCCAGCAATTCCATCGCCGACCTGATAAAAGTATCAGGAACTCAAACATATTCGTAAAATTTCTAGCCGACTTGATGAAAGAGTCGATGCTTAACCATATCCATAAAATCCATAGCCAACCTGATGAAAGCGTCAGGCTTTAATCATAAAAACCATATTGGACCATAGAATCTGTTTTATATAATGAGGTCGTAACATCGCCAGAATAAAGGCGAGATAGCAGGCTAAGGTTCCTATTGACAACACAACTGAGGTCGCTAGAGTAAAGGCGAGGTTGCGAGAGTAAAGCTGAGGTCGCAAGCTGAGGTTGTAGCCTAGACAATGTAGTGTACGTGTTTGTGTCCATAGATTGTTTAGCAGTTGGCAAAATAGTGTCAATAGTCTTGGGCATGGGTGAGGTTCCTTGTCAGGAGATTGCCGACGTAGATGACAAGTTGCGTTGATGGATAAGAAGTTGGGCGAAATCAACCTTCAAGTCTGAGAGTTGTGCACTTGGGCCACGTGGAAACCTTAATGCGAGTTATGGCACAAGAGGTATGCGAGGGGGGTGAATCTCGGCGCTTAGCATCATCAACTCGGCAGTGCCCAAAGGTTCGAAATAAGAAATAAAGCAAGATAGATGAAGGAAAATATAAAACCATCTCGTTTATGAGATTTGAACGATCGTACCTGACATGTAGTCATATTGAAGCCATAGGAAAATTTACATTTCCTCTAATATTCAACTGCGCGACCTCTTTATTTTCAGGTAGCAAAAGCTCCCCTATCACCTTTCTATGGATGTTTGGTCGCGCGACCTGATATACTGGCGACCTCCTCGCATTGAGTTTATCATCTCCAAGTTAGATGTCGGGCATCTCATAAAATAATCATGCAAAACCAAAGGTAATATGAACTAAACAGGTAGACCTGCACTTAATCCATTAGTATACGATCATAAAAGTAATTGATAGGTAGGATGCGGGCATCGCAACCCTTACTTACACCCATAAATATTAAATTAACCTTTTAGGCCCAATTAATCCTCCATGAACCTGTACATCAAAACTCATATAATTGATCCAGTCTTCGAGGCGAGCTGGAGGCAGGCAAGTTTTCAAAACCATTATTATAAAAAGTATAATTTGTCCCCCTGACACCATATACTATATCAATCTAATTAAACCACATTAGAATGTATCCGTATTTTCCAGAGAGCTTAAGAAATTAAATAAGTAAAGAATATGTTAATCAGACATATTCGCAAGCACATAACCAAACAATGAAGAATATGTTAATCAAACATATTCATTGCCAATTAAATCAAGTATGGCCCTTTCCCATAACCATAAACACAATATCACCATTAAGACATATAGAATCAAATAAGTCCCCTCAACCAAGTACTAAACCACATGCATATCCCCATAAAATTAATCCATATAGTATCAAATAAAGCTAATTAGAATTTTTCATGTGTGATTGGTACCCCATCGACTCTTATGAATTGCCGCATAAGAGTTCTCAATTATTATAAGTAAAACACACCACCAATTTTTAAAATCGATAAAGAATTAGAACTTATCTGTGAGGGTTTCATGATTGATTGAATTGTGTATTCTCACGTCATTTGCTCAAGGACTCGATGTTCCTATTTCCCACAGACGTCGCCACTTGATGCGACCAAAAAGTTAGGTGCCTCAAGAATATGGGATACTGACCTTAAATTCGAAGTCAGTGATAGGCGAGAAATTGTGCTTTAATTAATGGTTTAATCTCTATGTTTTTATGTGTTTAATATTCTCATATATGTTTATTTATCACGTATTTACTATTACGAATGGAGGAGCACCAATTGTATATTTCTTCTCTACTTTGCAGTATTTGGTGCTATAATAAGTGAATGAGGTTTTACAAGGAAGTTGAGAGACAAGGATCAACCAAACGACGAGAGGAAGTCGGCGAATCAGGGAGGTAGCGTCGATGGCTCTCGTCGATGCCAAGGATGGCTCGCGTCAGTCGACGCGATGTGCGGTGCTGCGCTTACTGTGCGCGCGTCAGTCGACGCCATGTCGATGGAACTTTCTGAAGCATCGATTGGAAGGGCGTCAGTCGACGCAATGTCGACGCTCATGCTCTGAAGCGTCGATTGGAAGGGCGTCAGTCGACGTAACGTCGACGCTCATGCTCTGAAGCGTCGATTGGGAGGTCGTCAGTCGACGCCTATGCAGGACGACGCGGGCAAGTGATGCGCGTCGATGCCGAAGGCTGGACCGCGTCAGTCGAGTCAGCGACCTGAATAACTTCAAATTACAATGCAACGAACTGATAATTGAGACCTATTAGATCCTGCAAAACAAAACCCAGCCAAGGCGGAGGATGGCCCCGGCGTAGGCCCTCTAATGCCTAAGTTAGATTAGGGCTTATAAAATAGGCGAGAGCCTTTTGTAGTGAGAGAGGTCTCAAAATATGCTTAAAATGTAAGGTATGAAATCAACTTAGAGATAAAAGTGAGGCCTGAGTCCTCTATTTGAAAGTGTAGCTCAATTACATGGCAAGAGAAACGTCATGCAGTCGCCATGCACACGTCAAAAGTAATGCTAGCTGTAGTGGCCGTTTTGAGCTGTGTAATTTGTCTTATTATCAGCTAATCAAATGTGTACGCATATTTAAAATTCTAGTAACTTCGTTTAGGGTTGGATGGTTATTTATAGGATGTTTGTAACCCTACATTCATACAATTATTGAACATACAACAACTTTTATTTATAGCTTTGTTCAATGTTCAAGCTTTCAGTTTTTTCTCATCTTAGTAGCTTTATGCTGCTAGTTTTGTTTGACATGGTATCAGAGCGTGCTGTACTCTGATCCATCACTTTCACTTCAGCCTTTTCTATTTCTTTCTTTTTGGTTATTTCATATAATATCGTGACTGATTAAGTTATATAACCTCAAGCACAACTTATTTCAACAAAGCTAACCGATAATAATTGTTTATTATGGAGACAACAAATTTGGGCTGCAGCAGCTGGCTATGGTTTGGAAGGGTATCTTACAAGAGATGCTAAAGCACCAAGTCAACACATCCCAGTGGCTGTAGAAGCAGGTCAAGCATTAAATCCAGCCTATATTCATTGGAAAAGGTAAGATCAACTTATGATTTCATGGATCTTGTCTTCTCTCACAAAAAGCTTGCTCATCACAACTGTGGGACTTACTACAGCCTCAAACACCTGGAGATCTACTAAGAACACTTTTGATAATAAAAAAAAAAGGAAAAAGTGATGCAAATAAGGTTGCAACTACAGATTTTTAAGAAAGGAAGTTTGAGCATGAGGGGTTTTCTCAACAGAATCAAGTCTTGTTGTGATTTGTTGTCTGCAGCTGGAGAGATTGTCACTGAATTAGATCAAATCCTCTACATACTTGGAGGCCTTGGCCCTGAATATAATACGCCTCTTGTTTGTCTTATATCAAGGGGTCCCTCTCATGCCATAACACTGACTAAGGCTCACTCTATCGTTTTCAGCTTTGAGAATATGTTGGAGACATTAGAGAATCAATTTGGAACTGCACAAGAAAGTGGTTTCTTTGTGAATCTCACCAATGGAGGCAGAGGAGGTAGATCAAGTTTCCATTCTCCAAACAGAGGTAGAGGCTCTCAAAGCATATCAGGATCAAGCTACAGAGGAAGAGGTGGCTCCTTCAGAGGTGGAAATTATAGAGGAAGTTTCTATAAACATAAGTGCCAAATTTGTCACTTTACTGGGCATACTATAGACAAATGCTACCAAAGGATGAATATGGATTTTTCCCCCATGAGTAACACAAGTCATCAATCCAATCTGCATCAAAGTAGTCAAATGAGTACCAATGTTGCAAGTGGGATGGATCATGAGCCTAAGGATGAAAACTATTGGTATCCTGGTTCAGGAGCCACTAATCACATAACTTATGACTTCAGTAATCTTAATATGGCCACTGATCATCAAGGAGGGGAGAAAATACACATGGGAAATGGTGTAAGTTTGTAAATTTCTCATTTTGGTAACTCATTAGTTAAATCTTCTTCTTCCAATGATTCAATCCTTTATTTCTGCTCAAAAACTTGTTACATGTAACGCCCCGATTTCACTTTAGTCAAAATAGAATTTATATTTAAGAAAAATATGACGAAACCTTGGCGTCACAATAAATGTGAAGACTTTCAAACTTTACGCAGCGGAAATAATCATAATATAAATAACCAAATCACCATCAAATGAAATTTATAGTTAAAAATGCGTTTTTATGTCTAGTTCAACTTTTATTTAAAACAATGAAACAAGTTTGGAAACACAAAACCAACATCAACATTTTTATTCCTCTACTCGTCTCCCATTCGATCGACATCTTCGTTCATACCTGAAAAAAATATCGTTGATTTGGGATGAGCTGAACGTATTCAATAGTTACATCGACTTAACCCATGCAAAATCATACAACTCAAAAATAGCACAAATGACCATAGAATTCATAGTTTTATCGTAGAAAATAAGTTGACTGCAGCTAAAACGCGCCGGGATATACCCGATCACCCTTTTCCCCGGTCACAGACACATTTGGTCTCTGGTTTTAATTCGTGGTTATAGCACGCCGGGATAAACCCGATGACCCTTTTCACCGATCATAGACACTTTTGGTCTACGGCTATATTAGTTTTTGGAAATATAGAATTGCATGATACACATAGAACATAAATTTGAGTATATAAAATTTAACATAGGCAAGTCAGTGGTCCCTACCTCGTAAATATGTCGTAGAAAATTGAGTGGTATGCACGTAGTTGAAATCCTAAGTCCCCTTATTGCTCGTCACCTAATCAATTAGAGAATATATTTAATTAGTATTCTTCATATTTAAAATAGTAATCATAATAATAATAATAGTAATAATAATAATAATAATATAGATGATGATGATAATAATAATAATATTAATAACAATATTAATGATAATAATAATAATAATAATAACATAAATAATAATAATAATAATAATATAAAATAGACTGCAAAGTATTTTTATAAAATGTTTCATGGGCCGAATTGGGGTTTCTATAATCCGGAAGGCTGAAATTGAAGGCTTAGTTAAAATCGGGGGTTCAATTGAAAAGGTAGCAAAAGGCTAGGGGTCAATCTGCAACTTTGGAAAAGTTTGTTGGAATAAAGGGGAGCCCAATCCCTATTTTCTTGAAACCCGTATGTTCCTCCTTCCTTTCCCCCAAAACAGAAATGGCGCAGCACCCCTTCCGTCGCCAATCGTCGCCGGCGGCCGAAGGTGCAGGCGGTGGCAATCGGCGGCGCGATGGTGGCGAAGAACTGGCAAGGAGGCGCAACCGGCAATTTTCTTCTCCAAGAATTAGGATTGGCCGGCACCTCCTCCTTCGATCGATCGGCGGCTGGCATTCTTCGGCGACTGCTCGCAGTGGCGGGCGGCAGCGACTTTCTTCCCCAAACTCCACGGCGAGGACCTCCGCCATTAATTTCGCCATGTTAGGGGCTCGGCTGGTTTACGTGGGGCCGCGGGTTGGCAAATAAGGCGTTGGTGGTTGAGGGCGGTGATGGTGAAAGGCAACGTCAACGGCTGTTCATCGTGGGCTACGCTCCTGGGCGGAGGTGGTGACTGAAACCCCGTGGGCTGAGATATGGCGTGGGTCGTGGGTTTGGGTTTGTTTTGGTTGGTTTTTGGATTTGGAAGGTGGTGGTTTGGGATTTGTGTTGGGTTCGGGCCGTGAAACGGGGTGCGCCTTGTGTTGGGTTGAAACGGGCGGCCGTGGCTTCAAGTTTGGGTCTTGGTTTCGAGCTTGTACGTATGGGCTGGTTCTCGGGGGTCTGTAGTTGGCAGTGGTGGTTTGACGTGGCTGCGGTGGTATCGAAAACGTGGGCCGCTGGTGTGGCGCGATTCGTCGCAGTAAAGTCGGGCTGGGGATTGAGAAACGATGGGTTGTTGGGTCTCGTTAAAATTCGGGACTCGGCCGATTTGGGCGACGTTGCTGTGGCTGTCGGCGACTGGAAGTCGAGCCGTGGTTGTCGGGTTTGGACAGGGGTCCGGTTTGGTGTCGGCGACTATTTATTTGGCAGGGGTTGTAAGGAATTGACTGGGAACGATCGGGTCGTCGAGGCTTAGCGGTGGCGATGGGGGCTTGTTTTTGTTTGGTTTGGGATGGGTTTTTGATGAATGTTTGTTTGAAAAAACTTTAG
>BMAC01000022.1:2343724-2378871 GCA_014905375.1 Phtheirospermum japonicum | reverse complement strand
GCTGGGATGATGGGTTGGGATTCGTGGCCGGGATGGTTGGCGACAATTGGTGCCTTGGCTGGTGTCGGGTTAGGATTGGCCATGGTTTGGCCGTAGTTGGGTTGGAAGGTGCCGTGTGCCAGCGCTTCGGCAGTAGGCGTGGCGATGGTGCTGTTGTTTGGTTTGGAACGGTGGTCGGGGTGATTGGAAATCGGCAGCCGATTCGATTACGATGGCTGCCGAAAACTTTGATTTCGGATGTGTTCAAGTAAAGAAAAAAAAATTAACAAAAGAGGTGTGTTTACCTGATGCTTGCGTCTGTTTGCAGAAAAGTGAAGAAGAGTCGAAAGAATTTTGAGAGGGTTCGAGGATGATTAGGAACGGCTGATGAAAAAAAAAAGGACTTTGGTTTATAAACCAAAGATGAACTTAATTTAGGAAAGTTAGGGCTAAGACTTAGTGGACTCGGGCTAGCTATTGGGCTCGTTTTTAAAGTCCGTAAAGAGTCGACCCAATAACGACTTAAGTTTTAAATCCAATAATTTCGTGAACGACCCAATAGTATTTTAAATTATTAAAAATAATTATAATATAAATAAATTATAAAAATTTAGAAATTGAAATATATTCATAGACGACTCAATAGTAATTTAAATAAATAATTAAATTACTAAATAATTATAATAATTTCTTAGAAATTGATAATATATTTTTATTTGAAAACGAACTATAAATTCGCTTAATTAGAGTTCTTAGATTATTTAAAACTAAAATCTATTAATTTGATTATAATAAGATTTTAAAATAATTTTAGATAATTTATATAGAATACAACTATAATATAATAGTCTTTAAAATTGAGGTATAATATATTAAACAATCGCACTAGAAATTTTTATTATATAGAGTTTCTTAAATCAATTAGAACTAAAAGTATAAAATAATTTATAGTGATGAGTTTGGGACTAAGATTATTTTTAATGCATGATTGTAATTAAATAAAAAATATATATATATGCATTGGATGTATGGATGTTACATTACATGTCACATCCATCACCAAAAATCTTATCAGTGTTTCTCAATTTGCTAAAGATATCAAAGTGATTTTTGAGTTTCACCCTATTCTTGTGTTGTGAATGATCAAGCCACAAAAATGGTACTTCTCAAAGGGACAATTAAGGATGGCCTCTATTGTTTCAGTCTCACTAGCCTCAAGTCTCGAGAACCAAGTTTCTCTGATCATGTTTTTCCTTCGAATTCCAAGATTTCAATAAATTTAGCAGAGATTAAGAATAAGGCCTCTTTAGATGTTTGGCATTTTAGAATGGGACATTCACCCTTAGACATTGTCAAAAAGGCTCTTGCCATTTGTAAGGTTGACTTTTCAGATGTTAATGAAATGATGTTTTGTGTTCTTCATGTATAAAATCCAAGTTTCATAGACTTTTCTTTTCTGATTCACACACATACCACAATGAGTTTGATCTTATCCATATTGACTTGTGGGGACCAGCACCTGGGATATCCTCATCTGGTTTCACTTATTACATAAATTTCATTGATCATACCACAAGGTTCACCTAGATTTACTTTCTTAAAAATAAGTCTGATGCACTCAAAGCCTTTATAATTTTTAAGACTTTTTTTGAAACTCAATACAACAAGAAAATAAGGGCACTGCAAACAGATGGAGGAGGAGAGTTCGTTGCTATGATTAGGTTCTTGTCTAAAAATGGGATAATTCATAGAATGTCATGTCCTTACACCCCACAGCAAAATGAGATTGCTGAGAGAAAACACAGACATTTGGTAGAAGTAGGTTTAGCCTTGCTTGCTCATTCAAAAATACCAACAAAATATTGGGATAATGCTTTCTTAACTACCACCTATATAATAAACTGAACACCCTCAAGAATCATCAATCACCAAACTCCTTTTGAAGATCTAAATAAACAAAAACCAGACCTACACATTCTGAGAGTTTTTGGATGCCTCTGTTATCCATTTCTTAGACCTTCTAATAGGCACAAACTTCAGTTCAGGAGTGAACCATGAACTTTTATTGGATACGGTCCAAATCAAAAATGGTACAATGTTTTGTTAGCAGGGGAAAAAGTGATAATTAGTAGA
Organism: Phtheirospermum japonicum; assembly: GCA_014905375.1. Classification (NCBI taxonomy): domain Eukaryota; kingdom Viridiplantae; phylum Streptophyta; class Magnoliopsida; order Lamiales; family Orobanchaceae; genus Phtheirospermum; species Phtheirospermum japonicum. Next base: position 2,376,759 of record BMAC01000022.1, on the reverse strand, counting down.
CATGTTCTCTTTGATGAAAAGACATTCCCTTCTTATAAAAACAAAGCTTCAAAACCTAGTAACAATGAATCAACATCTAAACCACCATCTCTGATCACTGGCAGTATGAATGTTCTATTTCTAACACCTGTACCCTCTCATAACCTTAACTCAGATCCCAATCTTGTTAATTCCAATAATGTTGATCAAGTTTCCTCACCAAGCTCATCAAGTTCTAGACCACACACACATAATACATCTCATTCCTCTTCAGAGTCTCTGCAAGGAGGAGTTATAACCATTGATTTGCCTATTCAGAATATTGATGCACCTGTTGCTACCAATGTGTCTAAGCAGAATGCAGGAACTCTACCTATGCTTACCAAGTCAAAAGCAGGAATATACAAGCCTAAAGCATATGTGTGTCCGATAATCAAGGAACCTATTGATGATCATGAAGCAATCTGAATATCAGAGTGGAAAGATGATATGAACAAGGAGTTTTCAGCATTAATGAAGAACAAAACCTGGACCCCAAGCAAATTACGTGCTGGTAAGCAAGACAAGGGGTGCAGATGGATATACAAGGTAAAGAAGAATGCAGATGGTTCTGTGAGGCTTAAACCTAGATTGGTTGCTAAGGGTTATTAACAAAGGCCTGGTTTTGACTACCTAGATACTTACAGTCCTATTGTTAGGCCTGCTACAGTCAGATCAATACTTAGAATTGCTTTATTCAAAAACTGGCACATCGGACAAATTGACATAGACAATGCTTTCCTCAACGGAGATATAGATGTGGAGTTATACATGCAACAACCACCAGGTTTTGCTGAACCAGAACAAGAAGATCTTGTGTGTAAGCTCAGAAAATCGCTTTATGGCCTTAAATAGGCATCTAAGACCTGGTTTGATAAGTTTGGTGAGGTGCTAATCTCTATTGGATTCTTAGCCTCAAAAGTTGATACCTCAATGTTTTTCAGACATGATCAAGGAGAATGCATAATCATTTTGGTGTATGTAGATGATATCATCATTACAGGCAGCAATCAAAGGAAAATCCAAGTTAATATTGATGAAATCAGCAAACACTTATCTTTAAAGGATCTTGGAGCATTGAACTACTTAGGATTAGAAATTCAGCACGTTCATGATGGATTCTTCTTGGCCAGAGAAAATACATAGAAGGTATTATAGAGAGAGCATGGGTGAAGGGTGCAAAGGGATTGTCATATCCCATGCTCTCTAATCTACCCTTATCAAAATTCAGAGGCAACCTCTTTCACAAAAGCACTTTGTATAGAAGCATAGTAGGAGATTTGCAATATGCCACTATCACAAGGCCTGAGATTGCCTATAGTGTGAAAAAAGTTATCAAATTCATACAAACACCTCTGGACACTCACTGGAAAGCAGTAAAAAGAATTGCCAGATATCTTACAGGAACAATGAACTATGGACTGCATTTTATTCATCCTAAGAATCTGGATTTAATGGCCTTTGCTGATGCTGATTGGGCAACTGATCCAGATGATAGGAGATCAACTACAGGTTCATGTGTTTTTCTTGGAAAAAAAATCATCTCATGGAACTCTAAAAATCAACCTATAATTTCTAGGTCAAGCTGTGAAGCTGAGTATAGAAGCTTGGCACGCACCGCCTGTGATGTGATTTGGTTACAACAGTTGTTAAAGGAGCTTAAGGTCGATCAACCAAAATTCCAAGAATATAGATAGACAATCAGAGTGAAATTGCCCTAGAAAGTAATCCCATGTATTATCCAAGAACTAGACACTTTGAAATTGACCTACATTTTGTTAGAGAGAAGTTGCAGAAAGGTCATTTCTGTCCAGCATGTACCATCGTATGATCAGCTGGCCGATGTGTTGACTAAGCCAATAACAGGGCAATCTTTCATTTGATTGAGAAACAAACTGCCAGTCTTGCCGCTAGACTCACTCAAATTGAGGGGGCATGAAAGTGTACCTGAATTAAATGGCAAGAGAAACGTCATGCAGTCGCCATGCACACGTCAGAAGTAATGCCAGCTGTAGTGGCCGTTGTGAGCTGTGTAATTTTTCTTATTATCAGCTAATCATATGTGTATGCGTATATAAAATTCTAGTAACATTGTTTAGGGTTGGATGGTTATTTATAGGATGTTTGTAACCCTACTTTCATACAGTTTAATGAACACACAACCGCTTTCGTTTATAGCTTTGTTCAATGTTTAAGCTTTTAGTTTTTTCCATCTTAGCAGCTTTATGCCGCTAGTTTTATTTGACAATATTGTATAGAAAAGTGATAAGAGACTTCTTAGAGACGTGTTCCCAAAAGGAAAGAGACGTATTCGCATTCTAAGGTCCTCGTCACCTGTATAAGAGCTCGCTTCTCCTAAAGGAGATCTCCTAGAGGAGAGCTCGCCATAAAATCCATAAGTCCATAATCCATGATCCATGATAGAGATGAGAGCATGAGATGAGATGTGTGATCATAAGAGATCACGAGAAATCATAAACTTTAGGGCCTCAGAGATGAGTATCAGAGCATAAGATCGAGATTTGAGAGCATGAGAGGTTGTAGAAGCTATCCAGCTTGTTAAATAAGGGCTTGAACCCCCTATTTATAAGATTATTGAGACTTGTCCACCAATCAATATGATTCCTTCATAAGGTGAAATTAAATCTCCTAATTATTCTCAATATCCATAATAAGGAAGTACTCCCATATTAGGATTCTTAGTTCCCATAATTCCATAACAACCATAAAAATATATTATTATTACCATGTTGGCGTCCTGCTGGAACCTAAAGTCTTCTACCCCTTTTACTATTTTCTTACCATATAAATTCAAGTCGATTTTTGATGTCGTATCACTATTATAATATATATATATATATATATATATATATATATATATATATATATATATATATATTATAATATTATTAAATAAAGAAGTGACACTTATTAATGAAAATTAAAATAGTTAAATGAAAATGTGACACTGTCATACAACCTTATCCGTAAAATGGTCCAACACAAGAATAACTCATAAAATTTTATTTTAATGAAACAAATGCAAATACAAAGACAAGTTGAATGACGAAACATAGCAAAAGAGAATGGTGATCAAATGAGGTTTGGTTTTTTTAACATAATATTTCATTCTCCTCTTAATTTTGAAATTTCATTTATTATAGGACGACACTCTTGTAAGGTCGTACTGACAGATAATTAAATATATCATAGTACATAAGTTAATAAATTATAGTACAAAAACCAATACATCATAATATAAAAATTAATACATCATAGTACGGGTCAGAGATCTACAAATAATTAATACTTTCGAATAAGAAATCAATATAACATAGTATCAAAATTAATACATCATAATAAGGAATCACATGACCTGATGGATCATTATCCATCATTTGGATTTGACACAATGTACCTTCATTATATCATCAACCTTATAATGTTCACTCCCTATACTATAAAAATAAAATAATTTAGGTTTCCTAGCCGACCTTTGACTTAGTCTTTAGGCATAAGTCAATAATATACAACTTCGAAAATTTACATTTATTCTCGACCAGATGTCATAATTCAAAATCATCGTATAATAGCGTCATTTAATCTCACTAAAAACATCTTTTTAAATGTTGGGAACAAAAAAACATCAACACAATAATCTCTTGTTTAATTTCACATACGAGTTTTGATTATTTTAATCACCGAATATAAATTTATTTTATAGTAAGGGAAAATGGAAAGACTTGTAACTAAGGAAAGGTAAAGATAATAACAACAATTTAAAGAATAAAAACATATATACTGAAAAAACGAGGCACATGCCCCCTCATCCTCACGTAGCTTTGTCCCTAAATGAGATCTTTCACTTTTTTTCTTCCTTTTTAGTACAAGTATTCTGGAGAAGATGTAAAAATCAAACCATGTACATGAACATATTTTTAGAATCGTCTTACTATTTCAAAAGAATTTATTTATATATTTCATCAAATAAACTCATTAATAATAATTTATTTTCATAATATATTTTGGAATATACGAGGATATTAGAATGGTTGATATTAAAAGGAAAAGCAAGAAACAGGAACAAAAGGCAGAAAAACATCTTGGCTAGGGTTAGAAAGATGATCAGCAGAACTCAGTAATTTTCATTGATTTTCATTAGCATTACAATACATGTATTTATACAATGCTTAGAGCTATCTAGAAACCACACAGCTGTCATTTATCCGTACAAGTGGATAAGCATGACAGCTGCACAATTCTTGTGACCGTTGCTTACAATTCCCTGCTGATGGTGCATGGTATCATTCCATGCATGTCATTTGTCTTCTTGCTGGGAATGCTCCTCTACTGTTGGTGCACTACTCTTGTTCCATGCACAACCAGTTATCCTTTATCGTTTATCATGCCCCTTCTATTTTATGATTCCTTCCAAACCAACAAGCAACTTAACTCTCATTTTTTCATAGAATTGTCCTGACAAAAGTCTAGTCATAATATCTGCTCTTTGATCAATTCCTGGCACATGTCTAACTGAGATGACTTTGCTCATTACCTTTTCTCTGATCAAATTTTGATCCAATTCTAAATGCTTGGTTCTTGAATGATGGACTGGATTTGAAGTCAAGGCAATTGCACCTAGGTTATCTACCCAGACTGTACTAGGTTTGATCAAGTGTATTCTTAGTTCTCTGAAAAGTGAATGAAGCCACATAACTTCACATGTTACTAATGCTAGGCTCCTATACTCTGCTTCAGTTCTTGACCTAGATACAGTGGGTTGTTTCTTTGATCTTCAAGAGATGAGGTTGTTTCCTAGAAAAACACATAGCCCAAAGGTTGATATTCTATCATCTACATCTGAAGCCCAATCAGCATCTGAAAAGGCTGTGATCCTAAAGCGGTTATATCTGGTTAACCTCATTCTATAATCAATTTTTCCAGCAATATACCTTAGTATCCTTTTTACAGCCTTCCAATGTAGGTCAAGAGGAGCTTGCATAAACTGACTTACCTTGTTTACTGCATAGCAGATATCTGGTCTGTTCATGGTAAGATATTGAAGAGCACCAAAAAATTTTCTATACAGATGTCCATTGTGAATTGGTTGGCCACAATATTTTGATAGGGGTGGATGAGAAATCATAGGAGTAGAGAGACTGTTTGCCCCCTTCATGCCAGCCCTATTGAGTATATCAAGAGCATACTGTTTTTGGCTAAGAAATAATCAATCAGGAGTGTGAGAAACTTGGATTCCAAGAAAGAAATCGAGCTGGCCTAAATCCTTGATTGAAAAATGAGACTTGAGTTGAAGAATTAAATGATCAATGACCTTATTGTTACTGCCTGTTATAATGATATCATCCACATATGCCATGACAAGTATAGTAGTGCCATTAGAATTTCTAATGTATAGAGAAGTGTCAGGTTGAGATACATTGAATCCCAACTGAATCAGAACAGCACCAAACTTGCTTGACCAATCTCTTGAAGCTTTTTCGAGACCATATAAGGATTTATGTAGCTTGCAAACTAGTGGAAGCTTGGAGAACACTTCAAATCCAAGGGGATGCTCCATGTAAAGTTCAGTATCAATGTCTCCATTGAGAAAAGCATTGTCTACATCAATCAGTCTGATGCTCCAACCAAAGGTTAATGCAAGGGAGAGGATGTTCTGATTGTTCCAGGCTTGATCACAGAGCTGAAGGTCTCAGTGTAATCCCATCCTAGATCCTGATTGTAACCTTTAGCAACAAGCGTTGCTTTGTGCCTAATGACCTTTCCATTTGGATTCTTTTTGAGTTTAAAAACCCACTTACACCCTATTATTTTCCTGTTAGGGGGAGCAGGAACCAAACTCCATGTTTTATTCTTCATTAAGGCTTTAAACTCATCCTACATTGCCATTGTCTAAGCCGGATTGCTGAGGGCTTCTTGAGCAGAGGTAGGTTCAGTGTTCTACAAGTTTGTAACAAGCAAAACCTTAGGTTTGTAGATTCCAACTTTTGACCTAGTAATCATCTGATGTCTCCCTGCAACCTGATTCAAAACATTAGAAGCCATAGGTGAAGCATGATTAACACTCTTAATAGGCAAATATATGGCAATAGTTCCCCTGGAATGGATGAGGTGGTAGAGTTTGAGGATGTGGTAGGGGTAGGTGATGTGTTAATGGTAGGAGAATGAGATGGTGGTGTATGAGGATGAGATGTGGGGCCTATTATTGGAGGAGTGTTGGAGACATTGAGTAAAGGAGTTGTGGTTGATTGTGTAGCAATAACAGCATCTTGTGAATGATTAGTCTTGTGGAGAGGAAAAGTAGTCTCTTCAAATTGGACATGCGTGGTAATGATAATTTTCTTGGAGGGTAGCAAAACCTTATAACCCTTATGATAAGGGCTATAGCCCAAAATCACTGCAGGAAGACTTCTTGGTTCAAGTTTGTGCCTGTTATAGGGCATGAGCAAGGGATAACAAAGGCATCCAAAGGATTTGATGAAGTGGTAATCAGGTTTTTGTTTGGTTAGGATCTCAAGAGGAGTTTTGAACCCTAAAGTCTTGGTAGGCAATCTGTTTATAAGAAAAATAGCACTTGTGAAAGCTTCATCCCAGTATAAGAGTGGGATTTTAGACTGAGATATAAGGGAAAGGCCTACTTCAACAATTTGTCTATGTTTCCTTTCAGCTAGGCCGTTTTGTTGTAGGGTATAGGGGCATGAAAATCTGTGTGTTATCCCACATTGAGAAAGAACAAGTCTTAAGGCTAGAAATTCACCTCCACCATCAGTTTGTAAGATTTTGATTTTACAGTTGAATTGATTTTCAACTAAGGCCTTAAAGTGCCGAAAAGCAGACTTAGTATCAGACTTTTGTTTCAAAAGGTAAAACCATGTGATTCTGGTAAATGATCAATAAAACTAACATAATATTTAAACCTAAATGAGAGACAATATGATCTGATCCCCAAAGGTCACTATGGACAAGATCAAAGGGATGATTACGGACACTATCACTGCTAGAAAAAGGCAATTTGTGGGCTTTAGCCTCAAGACAGGTACAGCATAATGAATCAGCATTATTATTAATAAAGGAAATATCACAATGTTTGAGTTCCCTATTGACAACATCAAAAGAGGAGTGACCCATTCTAGAATGCCAAATGGCCAAATATACATCCCTAGTTATTCTAGCTGAAAGAGCTAAAGGCTGATGCAGTTGTTGATTTGATTTGTGATCCTGAGGATAGGTAGAAGCTGGTTTTTGTTGAAGATGAAAACTATAGAGGCCATCCTTAAGTTTCCCTTGGAGTAGTGTTTCCTTTGTGTCTAGGTCCTTCACAATAAACACAAAAGGGGGAAATTCAAAAAATACCTGATTGTCCTGAGCAAACTTTGCAACACTTATCAGATTCTTAGTTATATCAAGAGTATGCAAGAGATTATTCAATAGGAATGAGAAGGGATTTGTTTGGGAAGGGGAATATACCATAGAGGAACCAATATGAGCAATGTTCATACCTGCACCATTGGTTGTCTGCACCCTATCTTGTCCCTGACAATCTGAAGCCATGTTCAAATTTCCAAAATCATAAGTGAGGTGATTTGTGGCTCCTGAATCAGGAAACCAAAGATTGTCCTGATTGTTTTCTGATCCAATGTTTCCAAAGCTAGCCATATGAACAGAAGGGGAGGCATTAGTGCTTGATTGACTGTTGTTGCTGTAAGATGAAGGTAAGTAGTTCATATCAAATCTGTAGTAACATTTATCAGTATTGTGGATGTTATAACCATAAATCTGGCATTTTGGCCTGCTATTCCCAGAAAACTTTCCTCCTCAGCCTCTAAAACTACCTCCTGGTCCTCTTGATTGAGATCCTCTTCCTCTTGCTGAATTGTTTCTTCCTCTAACACTTGGATTGTTGAAGGTTCTTCTGTTTCCTTGTGTTTGAGTGACCAGATTAAAAGAAAATTGTGAGTTGTTATCAGTTCCCATGAACTGGTTGTTACTGTCATTTCCTTCAATATGGCTCTCATAAGAAAGCAAAGCTGCATAGGCCTCCATGAGAGTGCATGCATTGGATCTAGTAGTAAGAGAAACAATGACTGGATCATACTCCTGTCCAAGTCCAGTAAGTAAGTGTAGAACCTGATATGTTTCCTTAATCCCATCACCAACAATAGATAACATATCACATATGGATTTAATTTTGTCAATGTAATATCTGATAGAAAGGCTCCCTTTTTTTTGAGTTTGGAGCTGCAATTTCAATTGCATGACCTTAGCAGAGCTCTGAGTAGCAAATGATCATTTCAATGTGTCCCAGATCTACTTGGCACTTCTCAATCCTACGGTGTAGATAAACTGATCTTGTTTGATCCAATTGATGTAGGCTGGATTCATCCTTGGTGTTTCACCATCTTTTCCAGGAATTAGCCTCTCAGAAACGGTGTTGTCTCCAGTGATATATCCCTCTAATCCATAGCCTCTTAGTGCAGTCAATATTTTTTGTTCCCATAATAAATCATTATTGTCACTTAGTTTGATAGTGACAAGCTGAGTTTGCAGCTGGATAATAGGTTCGAGTGCATTGATTGCAGGGCTTGCAGGGTTTCCATCCATGAAAGCGACTGATGATATCTGGTACGGACAAAGATTATTTAATGAAGGATATACGCATGTGGCTCTGGTGCCATAATAGGAAAAGCAATAAACAAGAACAAAAAGCAGAAAAACATCTTGGCTAGGGTTAGAAAGATGATCAGTAGAACTCAGTAATTTTCATTGATTTTCATTAGCATTACAATACATGTATTTATACAATGATTAGAGCTATCTATAATCCATACAACTGTCATTTATCAGTACACGTGGATAAGCATGACAGCTGCACAATGCTTATGACCGTTTCCTACAATTCCCTGCTGCTGGTGCATGGTATCATCCCATGCATGGCATTTGTCTTCTTGCTGGGAATGCTCCTCTGTTGTTGGTGCACTGCTCTTGTTCCATGCACAACCAGTTATCCTTTGTAGTTTATCAGATATGCCAATTGTTGTTTATAGACTAGCTTATTCTCTTGGGGTGAAGTAAGGGTAACGAAATGATTGTAAATGAAAGAGGCTATATAAAGGCATTTTGATCAATGAATACATAAGAAAATTGTGAGAGGAAAAAAAACCACCCTTTGGAATTAAAAAATCTCTTACACCCATAACTTGAGAAAATATATTTTATACCCATCTTGAAATAGTAAAAGGCCCAAATACCCTCATATTTGTGAAGGTGTGAATTAGTGCAAACAAAACCCAGAAATTCTCGGACTAAACACAAAACAAACATCGCATCTTCTCCAAAACTCCTCAAGTAAACCACTTTCAAAACCTAGGCTACAACCAAACAAAGAATGAGTTTTCTCAAGGAGAAGAGTCAAGAGAAAAAAATGAAAAAATGCCACTGCTAGTGATGCTGACTCCAGCAGATAGACTCGGGAACCCATCGCCTGAGAAAATGACCAATTTTTAAAATATTTAAGCCAAACATTGGAAAATATTTTGACCGAGTGTTTCTATTTGAACTGAGACTTATTAATGATTATGTTGATTACATGTTTATACCGAGTAATGTAAAATCTTTGAGGTGATTTATACCAAATGTTTCTACCATGAGATGTTATTTAAACCAATATTTGCTAATGTTTATGCTTATAACATGTTTGAATTGAGTAGTATAATATATTTGGGCCAAGATTTGTAAAGATATGGACCGAGGGGTATTATTTGAACCAATACTTGATGTTTGTGGTAATTACATTTATGTTTGGACCAAGCTATGTAAATGTTTAAACCAATATGTGTTATTTGGAATGATACTTGTTAATGTTAATTTGAGTATCAATTTTAAGACCGAGTTGTGTAACATATTTGAACCGACTTATGTAACTTGTTGGGGTTGATATTTGTTGTTTACATTGATTTTCGTAGATTTTACAGTACAGTTTTTACATTATAAACTTATCTTGCTTTGTTTTTTTAGGTTGATTGGTGATTTATATATATTTGTGTGTGTTTTCCGTATGTTTTTGCATTTTGTTTTGCCTGTTATAACGGGGTTTAGGTCATTGTTCTTTTCATTTTTCTTCTTTTTAGTATTTTTGTAGGACGTTTCATTTTTATCCCATTTAACACTTTTTCTCTCTCATTTCGTAAGTTGCCGTTCTAATTATGCCTCGTTCTCTTTTTCAGCTTTGAAATGACGAAATCTGGATGAGGGACGTAGAGCAACCGTCGATCGATGGACGACATCGATGCCACCATGTTCCCGGCGTCGAAAGCATCTGTCGATCGACGTGTCGAGGTTTTCCAGCCTCCGTCGATCGATGCCGCCCGTCGATGCGACATCGATTGGCACCCACCAGCAGAGTCGACACCCTTGGTCAATCGACACGCCGAGTGATACGCGCCACCGTCTAAACTAGAGACACTGTCGATCGACCCACACCGACGGTCGATCGACGGTCGTCATTTTTAGGCAAATTTACCACGATGCTCTCCTCGTCTGACACTATAAATATGACATTTTATTCGTTGATTTCTTCATTTATCTTCCCTTTCACGATTCAAACTCTAGTTTTTCAATTTTAGTAGATTTTAGATCGTTACTCGTTGCTCATTTTGTTGGACGTAATCTTCATTCTAAATTATTTAATCCTCGTTCGAACGATGATATTCCTCTTTGTTAATAAGTAAGGTTTTCCATTTGCTCTGCTTTGCTAGTTTAATTTATTGATTGCTTAGATTATGAACTTTTATTGCATTTGTGATGTTCTTGATTCGTATTCGTAGTTGTGTTCCTTTCGTTTCTCATACTTTTAGATTATATGATTGTTCGGAATTCTTATTAGAATAATTATTGCTCTTAAAGCTTAGTTTCCATTGTTACTTAATTTTGAGTTTTTTATCTTTAAGCTAAAATTGCATTTTTTGTCCTGAAAGTTTGACCCCTTTTAATTTTTGTCCTGTAAATATAGGCGGTTCAAAAATTGTCCTGTATCATAAAAGAAATTCGCATTTTTTGTCCTCTAAATCTTAGAGTTTTATGGCCTTAGACGCGAAAATTTTATAAGATACGGGGCAATTTTCAAACCGCCTATATTTAGAGGACATAAAACGCAAAGATGTTTTAAGATACAAGACAATTTTCGAACCGCCTATATTTACAGTACAAAAATTAAAAGGAGTTAAACTTACAGGACAAAAATTTCAATTTTCCCTATCTTTAATTATGATTCGTGTTTGTTTTGAGTTTGCGTTATTGAATTTGTTGATGATATTTGGTTAGAATTTACGGGTCTAGTGCCTAGAATTGTTTAGAACCATCAATTGTGATTGTCGGGTGTTTAATCTACAAGTTGGAATTGAGAAACCCAACTCGTAGAATAAGTGTTCGATGAAATACCAATTAATCGTGGAGACGATTCTAGAGATCTACTCCCCCGTTTTATTAATCTTTTAAAAGTTTTTGATTTCATTGCTCATAGTTTAAATCATTGTCTTAGTTATTACGACTCTCAAACAAAAATTCGACCGTGCGTTTAGATTAGCGTTTTTCTCATTTTCTCGTTCATGAAACCAAACACCAAAACTACCTCCGATTAGTCTTCCTCGAGAGATTCGACTCGAGTCAACTTGCCACTTACAACTGCTCCATTCTCTTGCGGATGAGCTTTTATGTTAATAAAAAGTAAGTGTTTAAAAAGTTCGATTCAAAATTTTGGTGCCGTTGCCAGGGAAGTCTAAAGGTTGTGATTTTTCTGTTTGCTCTTCATGACTTCTTTTTATGTTTTTGTTTATTTCGTTTGTTTATAGTGTTTGTTTGTGATTTTTCTTTTTGTTCGTCTTTGTTATTTTCGGCCGGTACATTTAATCTTGTGCGTTGAGTGTTGTGTATGCAAGGTACATCTCTTTAAGCTTGAGATTCAACGACCTTTTTATTAAAAAAAAAAAAAGAAGAGAAAATGTCTAGCTCGTACGCTTTTCATACCTTTCGACCGGACATTCCATTGAGCCCTGCAATGCGGGACTACGATATTGATGATTTCTACTTCGAGCAAATCCTAATTTTTCATGGGCTCCCGAGGGAGTATCCGTTGAAATTTATCCGAGAGTACGATGCCATCACCCGGACTTTCCCTCTTCTCGAACTTAAGAAGGATCAAGTGAAGGTGCGACTCTTAATTTTCACACTAAAGGATTGGGCAAGAAAATGGTTGGTGAATTTAGAGCCCGACTCCTTGAAAATGTTGTATGAAGTGTACGATCGGTTCATGGGGGCGTTCTACTCACCTGAATGGGGGCCCTGCCTATCGTGCCCCTCGATCGGCTATTCCATTGAGCCCTACAGTGTGGGACTATGATCTTGATGAGTTCTAATTCCAGCAACTCCCAACATTCCATGGACTCCTGAGCGAGGATCCACTGAGGTTTATTCGAGAGTACGATGCCATCACCCGGACTTTACCTCTTCTCAGACTTACAAAGGATCAAGTGAAGATGCAACTCTTCATTTTCACAATAAAGGATCGGGCAAGAACATGGTTGGTAAATTTAGAGCCCGACTCCTTGAAAACGTGGGATGAAGTGTACGATCGGTTCATGGGGGTGTTCTACTCACCTAAATGGGCTCCATCTTCAAACTCATAAAATTCGAGCCTCAATTATCATCATGCTTCACCCGACCACTTCAATCCTAGTCTTGACCCTCACGCCCCCACCACATAATTCCTATCTCCCGATCTTCAACGAAAATTATTATAATATGGGTTTTGAGCCTTCATACGGTCCCTCCACCTCACATTTTTACTACTCTAGATATGACTCGTATGCTCCACCCGATTCTGATTCTTCCTATCTGAGCTACGACTCTTATGCCCCTCCCGACTCAATTCCCTATCACTCGATTATGATCCTTACTCGGTTATCCTTGAAGAGGTGAAGCAACTTACTTTTGACGAGCTGCCGATGTTTGATGTGGTGGAGCCCACCTTGGATTTTGGTGATTCGAGTTTGAATGCTTTTTTGGGAGAGATGTGTAAGGAGGTTGGGGATTTGGTTAAATGCATCAACCCCCTTGTGTTATTTGATGAAGTTTTAGGCCGGAGTGTTGGGGTGTTGCCGTTGGAGTTTTCGGTGGGTGCTGAAAATTTGATTTTACTCGATCTTTATGAGGATGGTGGAGTTATGGTGCCAGTTTGGAGGAGGGTGAGATTATGGAGCCTCATTTCGTTTCGCCCGATGCAGTGTTGAAACATGACTTTGAGGTGGTGGAGGAGATAGTTGAGAAGGAGCCCGACCGCCTTCCCCTATGCTCGTATATGGCATTATTTGTTTTTGAGAATGTTGAGGGGGATATCAAAGAAATGAAGGAGTTCGGGATGGTCAATGGTTATGACATTTGTTCGATAGATTTCCTAGTTATTCCAGTGATCAAGGATCACCCCATGCTCAGATTGACTCTTGATATCTTCGTGGTGATCGATTACTCGCATTTCTGACCTCCGAAGCGAGTTGAAGTTTTCATTGCTCTTGTTTTACAACTTGCCCATCGTGCCCGCTTTGGTAATCTTCATCACCCGTTCTTGCTCTTGAAGAACACTAAGGCGTGGCATAGTCATCACATATTTATGGATCCCGGATAGCATCGATCGTATGAGTCGTAGAGCTTTGGACGTTAAACAAGCGCTTCTTGGGAGGCAACCCAAGCTTTTTGTATCCTTTTGCGATTTCGGTATATTCCCTCTCTAACACTTATATATATTTGTGTTTTGTTGTGTTTAAATTTGTTTTCCTTTGTTTTTAGAATAGTTGGAGAAATTCTCGCTGAATAATGCTGATCAATCGAGCGAAAAATGAGGCGCGGGGAAGTAGCCATCGATCGACGCCAGCATCAACGCCTTTGTGCTACCGGCATCGATCGACCAACTAATCGACGCGGTTTTCGATGATGTCTCTATCCCAACTGTCAACCCTCCATCAATCGACGAAGGTGGTTGACAAACTCTCTGTTGCAACCGTCGATGCCCTGGGTTGACAATCTCTTTGTCCCGACCGTCGATCCCCTTGTCAATCGATGGCCCATCAAAGTCGACCCGGATTCGACCCGTTTATTGAATTTAACTCAGATTTTTGCCTCGCCCGCCCAGAATCATATTGATTTGCACATTTTTCTACGTGTTTATGTTACCTTTTGTGTCGCGTTTACATGGGTTTTGATTGCATTTATGGGTATTAGGAGTTCATTTGGTCTTTTTGTTAGTTTTAGGTTTTTGTAGCGGTTGCGCGGTTTTAAATATGTTTTCGTAGTTTTTCACTCGTTTTTATATTTTGGCCGTAGAATGACCAAGCGGGACCCGTGCATGCTTAGGGCATTTCATTCGACTCACTATGGAACGGACAAGTGAAGACAAGCAAGAGAACATAGCACCAACAAAGAACGACAACCAACGGGCGTCTGGAATGGAAAACGAGAAAATTGAGTTGGGAGCAACCATGCCAGTCGATCGACAGGCATGCAGTTGATCGACTGCTAGTCCAGTCGATCGACTGACCCAGCCCAAATCGACTGCTTGACAGTAGCTGGGCCTTTTGAGGATGAAGCAGTCGATCAACAGGTCTTCAATAGATCTACGACAGTCGATCGACTGGTAGTCAGCCGATCGACTGCCTCGCAGGAATTTTGTAATTTTTTGGCCTATTTGGATGATTTTGCCCCTGCGACTTTATATAAATTTCCTAGCCTCTCCCCCTAACAACCTGATCTCCTCCTTTGTTGAGTTTGGACTTGTTCCATCTCCTCCAAGCCATTTTCTCTATTCCATTGCCTCTAAACCCTAGTTCATAATCCTAGAATAGTTTTAGTTAGTTGTTCTAGCAAGTTACTGGAGAATGTGACATCTCTTTCACTTGTGGATATTTTTGTGGTGAAGCTTTCTTATTCCTTTGAATGTTGTATTTAAACTTGAAGCTTTTGTGTTCAATGCAAATTTCGTAGTAATCTTTCTATTTTAAGTTTTGTGTTGTTATTGCTTATTGTAATTGTTTTTGTTGATTCTTAGGTTTCTATCCGTGTTGTTGTCCATTGCATTTCAAATCCCCATTTCAATTTTCTAACTTTTAAAACTTCTTCTTGCATAACTCCATTGAAGCTTGTACTTTGAAGCTTTTTACTCCTTTTAGCTAAACCAATATTGGGTTCTTGCAAGATGTATGAAGCTTTCCTCTTTAATCAATTTTGATTTTTTTCATATTTAATGCTCTTTGACTCCTTTGAATTTTAAATCTTTGACTTTCCCTCCATTTTCTCCTTTAAATACTTGCAAGCTTTCTCCATTTTAGTAGTTTTCAATTAGTAATAAGTTTTAATTAGGTTTTAATTAATTTCCTAAAATTAGTTACTTTCTAGCAAGCTTTTAATGTTCATTAACTTTTTCATTAGTTAGTAATTTCAAGTTTTTATTTCAATTTAAGTATTAGCACTAAAAACTCAACCCAAACCAATGACTTATTGCTTTCTTAGAGTAGATTAGTGTAATATTGATTAACAATAGATTATGTAAAAACACCGATTGCCGATAATATCTATCCTCGAGAGACACGACTCGGAAATAACTCACCGCTCTACAATCGACTCCTTGCTATTGCGGAGACGATTTTTAAACTAGAGTGTTAAGAAATCTTCGATCAAATTTTCGCGCCGTTACCGGGGATAGACTAAGGCTAATGGTGTTCTTAGTTACTCTTCTTATTATCTTAGTTAGTAGATTAGATTAGATTATTATTATACTTTTGATGCCCGTAATCCTTTGTTGAGTGTTGTGTGTGCAAGGTAAGCGGTCGCTCAGATGAGATGGACGATGACCAACTCACTCGAGAATCAGATGCCGCCCACACACACACACGACGATCAAGGGATGCCTCCACCGCAAGCATCATCCGGTCCCACATCATCACCTCACGGCAAACTACCGGGCTATTCTGCCATATGATGACCCTTATATCCGAAATCCTGATTACCTCAGTCCATACACCACTCCTCCAAGCTATCGGGTCACCTTGATTTATGATGACCCGTATGCTTCGAGTGGTAGAGAGTAGGCCCACCCTTTCGATTATTCTGGCCCAATCCCTTCATACTCTCCATCGGTTTCATATTCTTATAATCCGAGCACAGATCCTTATGCACCGCCTCGTGATTCTTATGATCCGGGTTTTGACGATTCATATGATCCACTCGCCTTGCCTTCTTCTTACCTGAGCTTTGACTCGTATGCTCCGCCAATCTGTGATTCTTAATCTTCGAGCTACGACTTTTACAAGCTACCCACCTCAAATTCGTATTGACCGCTCGTCGTTAAGCGTCAAATTAAATATTTTATTTTTCCTCAGCTTCTCTCTACCAATTAGTAGTAGTGACAAGTAAGGGTCGATCCAGCGAGGAGTGTGGTTTAGATTGTGATAGTTCGTATTTTATTAATTTAACAAACGGGGTAGGATTGTGAACTAAACTAAGAAAATTTACTAACAAAACAAATAAGCAAATGATTTAGAAACAAATAATGCGCGTAAGTAGAATAATGGAGAATTCAATAATAATATAGCTCTAGTTCTAGTTCGGTTTCCACCCTCGTTCAACTCATCTAACCAACCACAATATCATAATCCATTCATCTTATGCGACTAAAAATCCTAAGTAACAATGAGCTCTGCTACTCGAATTTGCCCTTACTGTTTACTCAATTAAAATAAGCTCTTTAATTGATTATAATTATTGAATAACCTAGAATAAGCTCTCTAGATTTAATCCAACAACAGCATTAATACTCAGGCAAATAGGTTAATCTAACCAATAACACATAAGCTCGGTTTATTTAACTTATGTTGTGTTATCCCTAATGATGCATCATTAGTTGCTACCAGCGAAATAGAGATTACGATAATTACACGGGAAGCAACCCTATTTCTAAGCAATAGATAACTAATCCCTAATCTAGGTGATCAATCCAAATTAAGAATTAAGTAATCATAAATTAAGAACAGAAAAACACAAACAAACGCATATGAAGAACGAAAGACAATATTGCATAAATTAATTAGAACATAGTTTCACGAGGGTTTCAACATCCCTAGAACTAGATAATAAGTTTACTCACTCATGGAGCTCATAAAATAAAAGAAAAGGTTCAGATAAACAAACATAATCCTTGAGAAAATAGGAGAAACGATATGTAGAACTTGAGTCTTGCGTCTTGAATCTCCAATCTTCAAGTTCTCTTGCGTATGGATGAATTGGAATGACTTGGGACCTCTATAAAACTCCTTAGAACCCTAGGATATGTTATATGTCTCTTTGGGACGGAATTGGGTCGAGTTTATATAGGATTCTTCTTTCTTTACGCGCAAGTTTTTTTCCTAAATTAACTCAACCGCGTCAGCGTCGACTGGGCGTCGACCGACGCGTGCCAACCTTCAGCGCCGACATGCATCACCCGCTCGCGTCGTCCCACATGTGCGTCGACCAACGCACCTCCAGTCGTCACAACAGAGAGTTCCCGTCGACTGACGGACCTTCAATCGATGCTACTGCAGCTTCTCGTCGACTGGGCGTCGACCGACGCATGCATGATCGACGCGACAGAGATGAATTGCCGCCCATCATGTCGATTGACACGAACCATCCTCGGCATCGACGCGAGCCATTGATGCAACCTCCTGATTTGCCTATTTTCTTTCGCCCATTCGTTGATCCTCGTCTCTCAACTTCCTTTTGGAATATCAGTTACTTAATATAGCACCAATTACTGCAAAATAGAGAAGAAATATACAATTGGTGCTCCTCCACTTGTAATAATAAATATGCGAGAAATAAACATATATGAGAATATTAAACACATAAAAACATAGAAATTAAACCATTAATTATCGTACATTTTCTCGCCTATCAAGTTCTCCCAAACTTAAACCTTGCTTGTCCTCAAGCAACATTAGAATTAAAGCATAGGACAAACATAATATAAGTAAGTCGCTCAAATTGGCCAAATGAACTCATCCGGACTCTAGACACCATTATATTTCAAGAAAATCACAAGCGTTTTATGTATTGAACTAAGTAATCCCAGCAGTTAGGCAACCTCTTTTCATATACGCTACGTCAATGTACTATGGTGCCCCCTCACTACTCAATGGTTCGACTCTATCCGTTGTTGGTCACGATCAAATATCTCGTTCTCTCCCATTTATTTATTATTATTATTTTTTCAATTGAGGTCCGCAGCTCCGCACTACCATTCTTGACTTGACTTGATAGTGATTCGGCGCTGGATAGGAGGATCGTCTTGATTTGGTACTTGATTTATTGAGTTCACCTCCGCCATGTTTAGATTTTTGGTTGGATTGCGCCACTTGAGTAAGTGCATAGAGTTTGTTGAGCTACTAGCATCTTCATTGGATTTCTTCCCTTAGAATTAAAGCGAATTGCACTTTGTACATGGATAGGCAGCTGTTTCGGCACCTCAATTCTTTTGATTTTTCAATTTTCTACTTACGACATGCCGGTATACCCCAACCGGACTTTATTTGACATATATTTTGACTAACGAGATATTATAACACAACTGCAAACTTCAAGGCCCCACACAAGTCATATTGAGTACGGCAACCACAAATACAAATCAACAACGCAATAATCTAGAATTGACGCCCCATAAATGAATCACAAAAGCACTAACATGCGTACCATTGACCTCTTAATCAAATGATGACTAAATAATTTAACTGAAACATAGTTCATCAAAGCAATTCAAGCAAGTACTTTTAACCATTTATTCAATTCCTTGGAATTTATCACAAAGATTTTCAAAATTTTATCAATTTTTAACACAATATCCTCAATAAAAACTTCAATAACCCACTCCCACAAACTTAAACAATAGCTTGTCCTCAAGAAAACATAAAACAAGAAAAAACTCATCACCAACATTATTAGGGAAGAGTAGGAAGAGAAATCACCCGGGTAACTGTCGAGGGTCTCGGTCTTATTAATTACAACACATGTTCCTTTGAAAAATGGCCCAATCATCAAAAACATGTCATCGCCTCCTATTACTGCAAGAAAAATAAAAAGAAAAATAGAAAGTAAAACGATTAAACATTGGGTTGCCTCCCAACGAGCGCCTTTGTTTAAAGTCTTTAGCTCGACGTAGTCCTCAGTCAAGTTGTAGGAGATGCTTCCAAATCCATCTGTTCTTCATCAATTTTAGCGCGAAACCCTTCATAATACGGTTTGAGTTGTGTCCATTCACCTTGAACGTCTTGTTCATTTTCGGGCTAAAGATCTCCACCGCACCATGTGGAAAAACATGGGTGACAACAAACGGTCCAACCCACCGTGAACGCAACTTACCAGGAAATAGCTTAAGGCAAGAATGAAAAAGCAACACTTTCTCGCCCACTACGAATTATTTCCTCGAAATCTTCAAGTCATGGAACGTCTTCGTCTTCTCTTTATAAATCAAGGATTTTTCGAATGCCTCGTTCTGAATCTCCTCCAACTCTTGTAGTTGCAGCTTTCTTCGCACGCCTGCTCCATCAAGATCAAAGTTGCATTGCTGCACGGCCCAAAACGACTTGTGTTGGAGTTCTACCGGCAAGTGACATGGTTTCCCAAAAACGAGGTGATACGGGGACATCCCAATCAGTGTCTTATATGCCGTGCGATATGCCAACAGCGCATCATTCAGCTTGATGCTCCAATCCTTGCAGTTTGCATTGACGTTCTTCTCCAAAATAGACTTGATCTCTCGATTCGAAGTTTCGGCTTGTCCATTCGTTTGTGGATGATAGGCTATAGAAATCCTATGAGCAACACCATATTTCCAGAGCAACGCCTCCACCGTCTTGTTACAAAAATGGGTGCCATGATTGCTTATCATAGCTCGAGGGATCCCAAATCTAGAGAAGATCTGAGATTTAATGAATCGTGCAACAACCTTCGAGTCATTAGTTGGGGTGGCTTTTGCTTCCACCCACTTGGAGACATAATCTGCCGCAAGAAAAATATAAACATTCTTGAAAGAATTGAGGAAGGGCCCCATAAAGTCGATGCCACATACATCAAAAATCTCACAAACCATTATGGGCGCTTGGGGCATTTGGCTTCTTCGTGAAAGATTCCCCGTACGTTGACGATTATCACATGACTTAAAAAATTCATACGCATCTCGAAACAACGTTGGCGAATAGAAACCACTGTCCAGCACCTTTTGTGCAGTCCTCTTCGACACAAAATGTCCTCCACGTGCATGAGAGTGACAAAATGATAGAATAGTGTGGAACTCTGATTCAGGGATGCATCGTCAGACTACTTGATCGACACAATGCTTCCAAAGGTATGGATCGTCCCATACATAATATTTCGCGTCACTCTTCAGCTTGTCCCTCCTTGCTTTTGCCATTGTTGTTGGAAACACACGAGCAACTAGAAAGTTAACCAAGTCGGCATATCAAGGTTCCAATTGCTCAACTGCAAGTAGTTGTTCGTCCGAAAATCTCTCATCAAGTTGTAGCTCGTCCTCCACGTGCACTAATAGATTGAGGTGGTCAGCCACGGTATTCTCGGCTCCCTTCTTATCCTTGATTTCCAAATCGGATTCCTGGAGTAATAAGATCCTACGTATGAGTCGTGGCTTCATCTCCTTCTTTGTAAGTAGATGTCGTAGGGCCGCATGATCACTGAAAACCACCACCTTTGATCCAATGATGTATGAACAGAACTTCTTAAGGGAAAATATAAAAGCTAAAAGTTCCTTCTCTGTGGTGGTATAACTTTCTTGGGCAGGGTTCAAGGTCTTCGATGCATAATAGAGCACATGGGTTGCTTTATTAACCCTTTGCCCTAGCACAGCTCCCACAGCATAGTCGCTTGCATCGCACATGATCTCGAAGTGTAGGTCCCACCTCGGTGGTTGGATAATTGGAGAAGTGGTCAGTCGCTCCTTAAGTGTGTCAAAGGCCTTCTTGCAAAGGCTCCTTAAGTGTGTCAAAGGCCTTCTTGTACTCGTCATCGATCTTAAACTCCACATCTCTTTGCAAGAGCCTACAAAGTGGTGATGCGGTCTTTGAAAAGTCTTTGATAAATCTCCTGTAAAATCCTGCATGGCCAAGAAAAGAACGAACCTTCCGCATATTGGCGGGGTAAGGCAACGCAGTTATGGTGTCAATTTTAGATTTATCGACTTCTATTTCCCAATTTAATACAAGGTTAGTTTCGACACAACATTTCAAAATCAAAGATAAGTTCTCAAGACATACCTCTAAAGAGTTGCCATAAACGCTAAAGTTATCCATAAAGACCTCTATGATGTCTCCAACATATTCCGAAAAGATATTTACCATACATTGCTCGAAAGTGTCCGGTGCATTGCAAAGTCCAAATGGCATGCAGAGATAGGTAAACGTGCCAAAAGGGCACGTAAAGGTAGTCTTCTCTTGATCCCCGGGTGCTATAGGAATTTGGAAATATCCCGAGTAACCATCTAAAAAGAAATAGTAAGAATGGCCTGCCAGCCTCTCAATAATTTGGTCAGGAAGCGGAAGAGGAAAATGGTCCTTGCGAGTCATGGCGTTCAGCTTACGATAATTGATACAGACCCTCCATCCAGTTTGCATTCTTGTTGGCACCAAGTCGCCTTCTTTATTTTCAACCACCGTTACTCCCGATTTTTTTGGAACGACTTGAGTCGGGCTCACCCACCGACTATCAGAAATGGGATAAATCACCCCAACATAAAGTAGCTTCAGAATCTCCTTCTTCACCACCTCCATCATTGGTGGATTCAGTCGTCTTTGGGGCTCCCTAGATGGCACAGCATCCTCTTCGAGCAAAATTCGATGCATACACATAGAAGGACTTATTCCTCGCAAGTCCGCTATGGTCCACCCGATTGCTTGCTTGTTTTCCTTGAGCATTTGTTTCAATGATGCCTCTTGGAGGTTGTCTAATCGTGATGAAATGATTATGGGAAATGTTTCGTTCTTCCCCAAAAAGATGTATTTCAAGTGCTCCGATAGTGTTTAGAGTTCGAGCTCTGGCGCCTTGACTATAGAGGGTACAGCCTTCTCATGCAATTCGGGAAGTTTGATGAAGTTTACAGTGCATTTATTTGGTTATGTGAAGGGCTCTAGCTCTTGTAGTGCTGAAACCATCTTTTGCACTTCATCCTCCCAGTTTGGCTCGGTTATTGGGTGACTCAATAGCAGAGAGTCCTCCCCCAAACTTAGTGTGATCGCCATCTCGATCTCATCTTTTTTGTGAATTTCTATAAATTCCTGCACTAAAGAGTCAAAACAATCAAGTGCATAAACAGAGTTATAGCAGTCAGGAAATTTCATAGCATCAAAAATATTAAATTGACAAATGTGGCCATCAAACTCCATTGTTAGAGTGCCACGAGTAACTTCGATCTTCGTTTGAGTAGTGTTCAAAAATGGCCACCCCAATAAGATAGGTGGCGACTTTGATGCGGCACCGTTCATGCTCAACACATGGAAGTCAGCTGGAAAAATTAACTCATCCACTTTCACAAGAACATCTTCAACAACACCATTAGGGTAAGCAATGCTTCGGTCGGCAAGTTAGATCACCTCCCCGGTTTTCTTCAATGGCCCAACCTTCAAACAACCAAAAATGGTGCGAGGCATGACGTTTATCGATGCTCCCAAATCTAGCATGGCTTGCTCGACTCGCATATGGAATGAAAAACATGCTCGGGTCACTCCGCTTTTGTGGCAAGCTCTTTTGGAAGGCAGCCGACACGTTTGCTCCCATTAGGACCTTTTCATCTCCTTTCAACCTTCTTTTGTTAGTGCATAAGTCCTTGAGGAACTTGGCGTAACGAGGAAGTTGCTTGATCGCATCGGCAAGTGGAATAGTGATCTCCACCTTCTTGAAAACATCTCATATTTGCCTCTCTGTGTCCTCCTTAGCTCGGTGCTTGATTCTCGATGGAAATGGAAGTGTCTCGGTCCTAGGAGGAGAAGTAATGGGGTTATTAACAATATTAGAAGATTTAGGGATACCATCCTCCGCATGTTTCGGCTCCGTTTCTTTTTCCCCCTTTTCGTCTTTGCTTTCCGGCTCGATTGATGGATTCGCCGGGCCCTCTACTCTCTTACCACTTCTCGTCATTGTGGCGCTCATATTTTTCGGGTTTACCTCGGTTTGAGGTGGTAGTCGGCCACCGCCTCGCGCATCTAGTTTAATTATGTGTGCAGCCATTTGACTCATTTATGTCTCAAAGTTTTTTATGCATGCCTTGGTCTCTTGTTAAAATTGGGCGGAACTTGTCGCCATTGATTTCACTATATCTTCAAGTGATGGTGACGAGTTTTCTCCTTGTTGTCGGGTGTTGTATTGGTTCGGAAGACTTTGCCCCTGTTGAAAATCTTGAGGAGTCCCTTGATCTTGACCCCTCAAATGTATTCCCCTGTTGATTCCTCCAATTGAAATTTGGATTGTCTCTCCATCCCAGGTTTTAGGTGTTGGAGTATGGGTCGTACTTTTTCCCTTGTCCATTTCCGGCCCCCAAAGCGTTCATGTGTGCCTCGAGTATGGTGTAAAAATGTGGGCAGTCATCAGTGACATGCTCCAATGTTTTGCATAAGCTGCATGGTCGAACCTTTGGAGCTCCTCCTGCACTAATCATGGCCTTTAATTCATTTAATTGGTCTTTTAGTGAATCATTACCCAATTCATTTCCCGATCTCGATGAAGTGTCACGGTTGCCGAATTGCTTAGAATTGGCCGCCATGTTCGATATGAATTTCTTTGCTGCTGTCGGTGTCTTATCCATCAGAGTGCCTCCACTAGCTGCATCAATCATATTTCGATCAGTGAGACATAGTCCCTCGTAGAAGTACTGAATTAATAGTTGCTCACCCATTTGGTGTTGAGGTCAACTTTCGATGAGCCTTTTGAATCGTTCCCAGTACTCATACAATGTTTCTCCTTGCGTCTGCCTAGCCGCACAAATGTCTTTCCGAAGATTTGCCACTCGTGATGCGAGAAAGTAACTCTGCAAAAACGTTCTCTCCAAAGCTCCCCACGTAGTGATGGATCCCGAAGGTAAGTAGTAAAGCCAGTCCTTGGCTAGGTCTTTCAGTGAAAAGGGGAATGCCCTTAGTTTTATTTGCTCGTCCGTGACTCCGGAGGGTTTCATGCTGGTGAAAATAACATGGAACTCTTTCAAGTGTTTATGCGGATCCTCGCCAGCGAGTCCATGGAATAAAGGTAAGTGATGGATTAGTCCGGATCGTAACTCGAATGTAGCATTGTTCACCGTTGGAAAGGTGATGCACAATGGTTGTTATGGGAGGTCAGGATTGGCTAACTCCTTCAACGTTCGTTCTGCTTGACCAGCCATCATCTCATTTTCTCATTCTTCGCTTTCACTTGAAGACTCCTAGGATATATAATTTGGTAGTATTTGTTCCGAGTCCGAAGTCTCCTTCTTCTTCTTCAACTCGCGACTTCTCTTGTTGATTTCTCGATAGTAATGCAAGTTTTTCTTCCCGGATGATCTCCAGTTCATTCACCTGAGAAAACACGCACAAGAGTTTAACTTGTTCCAAAACAAAAATAATGATAAATATAAAAATAAACTACTAAAATACTTAAAATCACAATTTAAAAGCATCACTCCCCGGCAACGGCGCCAAAATTTGACCGCTCGTCATAAAGCGTCAAATTAAATATTTTATTTTTCCTCAGCTTCTCTCTACCAACTAGTAGTAGTGACAAGTAAGGGTCCATCCAGCGAGGAGTGTGGTTTAGATTGTGATAGTTCGTATTTTATTAATTTAACAAACGGGGTAGGAATTGTGAACTAAACTAAGAAAATTTACTAACAAAACAAATAAGCAAATGATTCAGAAACAAATAATGCGCGTAAGTAGAATAATGGAGAATTCAATAATAATAAAGCTCTAGTTCTAGTTCGGTTTCCACCCTCGTGCAACTCATCTAACCAACCACAATATCATAATCCATTCATCTTATGCGACTAAAAATCCTAAGTAACAATGAGCTCTGCTACTCGAATTTGCCCTTACTGTTTACTCAATTAAAATAAGCTCTTTAGTTGATTATAATTATTGAATAATCTAGAATAAGCTCTCTAGATTTAATCCAACAACAGCATTAATACTCAGGCAAATAAGTTAATCTAAGCAATAAACACATAAGCTCGGTTTATTTAACTTATGTTGTGTTATCCCTAACGATGCACAATCATTAGTTGCTACCAGTGAAATAGAGATTACGACAATTACACGGGAAGCAACCCTATTTATAGAAATAGATAACCAATCCCTAATCTAGGTGATCAAGACAAATTAAGAATTAAGTAATCATAAATTAAGAACAGAACAACACAAACAATCGCATATGAAGAACGAAAGACAATATTGCATAAATTAATTAGAACATAGTTTCACGAAGGTTTCAACATCCCTAGAACTATATAATAAGTTTACTCACTCATGGAGTTCATAAAATAAAAGAAAAGGTTCAGATAAACAAACATAATCCTTGAGAAAATAGGAGAAATATGTAGAACTTGAGTCTTGCGTCTTGAATCTTCAATCTTCAAGTTCTCTTGCGTATGGATGAATTGGAATGACTTAGGACCTCTATGGAACTCCTTAGAACCCTAGGATATGTTATATGTCTCTTTGGGACGGAATTAAGTCGGGTTTATACAGGATTCTTATTTCTTTTCGCGTAAGTTTTCTTCCTAAATTAACTCAGCCGCATCGGCGTGGACTGGGCATCGACCGACGCGTGCCAACCTTCAGCGCTGACGCACATCACCCGCTCGCATTTTCCCGTATGTGCGTCGACCAACGCACCTCCAATCGTCTCAACAGAGAGTTCCCATCGACATGGCGTCGACTGACGGACCTTGAATCGACGCTACTGCAGCTTCTCGTCGATTGGGCGTAGACCGACGCATGCATGATCGATGCGACAGAGATGAATTGCTGCCCATCGCGTCAACTGACGCGAACCATCCTCAGCATCGGTGCGAGCCATCGACACAACCTCTTGATTTGCCTTGTTTTTTTTCGCTGACTCGTTGATCCTTGTCTCTCAACTTCTTTGTGGAATATCATTTACTTAACATAGCACCAATTACTGTAATATAGAGAATAATTATACAATTGGTGCTCCTCCACTCGTAATAATAAATATGCGAGAAATAAACATATATGAGAATATTAAGCACATAAGAACATAGGAGTTAAACCATTAATTATCGCACATTTTCTCGCCTATCACGTATACTTTGAGCGATGATCCTTACACCACTTTCTCTCAAGATTTGTTTATGTCCCAACCCTCGAACTTAGAATCTCTTTTTTCCGAGCTTGTGGACGTGCTTTGACAATTGGATGAACGCCTTTCTCGCATGGAGACTCAAATAGAGCAAATTGCCAACAATGTGGACGATCTTAACCAACCTTTTCTTGACGAGATTCCCATATTTTATGTGGTAAATCCTACATTTTTAATGGCAATTCAAGCGTTGACGGTCTTTTGAAAGAGGTGTGTAAGGAGGTGGAGTTAGTGGGTGAGGAGAAAGGGTCAGAAGTCGGCGTTATCCCTCGCGTGCTTCTTGAAGATGTTGTAGAGGAATGTGTGATGGAGTCACCTTTGAGGATTCCAACGGCACTTAGAGTGTTGAGATTACTTGCTCTTGGTGAGGATGATGAAGTTGTGCCGATTTGGGACGATGTGGAGGTACTCAAGCCTCTTTTACCACCACTCGATGCCTTATGTCTACTTGAACAAGAGGAGGTGGAAGAGGTAGTGGGGGATGCGTTGGATCCTACTCTCTTGAGCCCGACTATGACTACTTCTAAAGTTGAGAGAGAGGAGATGGCGACCGGGGAGACGAAGGAGTACATCGACCCATTTTGTGATGATCAAGTCTTGGTGGTCAACTACTCACTCTTCCAACCTCCGAAGCAAGCTCGCACTTTTGTTATTGTGATCTTCCGCCATGCTCGGCTTGCCCGCCTTGGTGATTTTTGTCACCCGATGTGTCTTCTAGAGAACATCAAGGCGTGGCATGATCGCCACCTCTTCTTGGATCCCGTATAGCATCACTCGTGTATAGATAGTCGAGCGAACGACTTTAAACAAACTCACTACATGGGAGGCAACCCACGATTTACTAACTCTCTTTCTTATTTTTCTTTTGATTTTGTGTATATCCTTTCCCTATTAAGCTTTAACTAATGTTTTTGGGTTTATGTAGGTGCAATCATGGAGGTTTGGGAAAGAAGGAGATCAAAAATTGGAAATTGGTTGCATTATAGCAGTCGATCGACTAGTATGTAATCGATCGACTGCAAGATCGACTGAAGGACAGTGGCTTTCGAGTTTTTGCAAGAAGGCAGTCGATCTCTTTTTCTCTCCCCCCATAAATCGACTGCAGAAAAGAAAAGAGAGAAGAAAGAACAAAACGTACGGCCGAAAAGAAAAAAAAAACATAAAACATAAAACAAAAATAAAAAGCAGAAGAAAAAGATAAAAAGGGGGGAAGCAGTCGATCGACTCCAATTTCACCTCCGTTTTTCCAATGAACCTCCTCCAGCCTTAAGCGCCTGGTTTTGGAAATCCTTCGTGATTTGTTCCTCTTTTCCTCTTTATCCCGTTTCTTTAGGTACTTCGCTTGAATTTGGTTGGGATTATAAATTGGTTAGTGTTTGTTGTGTTTTGATTGTTTGATTGGAGAAATTGGTGTTTTTTGTTCTTCAATTAGCATTGAATCCCTTTCTTTGAAACCACGCCCACCAAGTGTTCGAGGAAATGCTTCAATGAGCATTTTTGTTTGAAACTCCCTCGTTTTTCCATTGTGTCTGTTCCTTTAGATTCCCGAAATTCTTAAACACAACCCTCGTATTCCCCATGTCAGTCATTTCAAACCATTCCTATGGCCTACCATTTCGATGACGATTTCCTCTATCCCGACATCGCCGACACCTACAACGCCCCTTTCCCCGTTTATTCCGAATCCAAAGGGGAACTCTATCAAAACCTCTCCCTATGGAAATTCGCCCTTCCGCGCTTCGTCAACCTTGAGCTTCTCAAAGAGTGGGTGTCAAATGGGGACTACCATGGATTTGGGGCTTGGATGCTCTTATGCATCGATGAATCGAGCGGTCGCCAATTCGCATCCCTCCGGGCACCTGCCTACCGAGAGCTGATGCTCAAGTTTTTCACTACCTACTGGGCCCGCGAGGCCACATAATTCACAGTTCGGCTTGGAGGAAGCGAGTGTCGGATCACCCAATAGGTGCTCCAAGTRGTGCTCGGGCTTAATTGCCAAGAGGTGTGGGATGAGCGGCCACGTGAATTTGCACCGATGCAATTTTGGACGAGTATCACGGGTGGACGTGGTACTTCTCGGTTTCAGGCCTCGGCAATCACCGACTTAGCGTTGTTGGGGGCATATAAGTTCTTTGCTCACGTCTTAATGGGTAAGCACGAGAGCACTAACCTCACCCAAGACGAGGTATACGTGCTTTGGTGTTTGCACCGCGGGCATCCAGTCCATATTTGTCCCTTTCTCCATGCCGGGATTCTTTGGATTCGGAGAACGAGAGGCGGAAGTGTCGCTCGGGTCGGAATGGGGACCATGATCACCTTATTAGCCCGTCATTTCGGTTTCGACCCCGAGGCAGCCAACTTGGAGAGGATCGAACTGATGGAATTGGTTTGGAAAATGCCTAAGATCCTGGCGAACCCACGACGCCATCGCTGCATAGCCACGAACAAGAAGATGAAGATGAATATGAACAGCGGCATTACAAAGGCGTCGAGGCCGATGAAGCCCCGAACACCGGTTCGGGCGCGCCTTTCGGGGCAAGCACAAGTCACGCGGCAATCCCGCATCGAGAAGGAGGCCCGAGCACCAGCTCGGGTCACAACATGAGTTGGGGCGAGTTCCAATGGCAAGTGTTTGCATGTTTTGATCGGCTCGACGTGGGGCAAGCAAGAGCCGACCGGGCATATCGCGCTCTCCACAGCCGTCTCTTGTTGATCGAGAGTCGGTTGCATCATGATGAGGAAGAAGATGAAGAAGAAGGGGAAGAATACGACAAAGACGACGAGGAAGAAGAAGACGAGGACGCGAACCTCAACCCCCGACGTAGGAGACGTCACTAATTCTCCTATTATCCTTTTTAATTTTTTTAAGACTTGCGCTTTATTTTTGTTTATTTTAACGTTACTTTTGTTTTTCGATTATGATCTTTTATTTCTCATCTCAATTCTTGAAAAATTCAAAAAAAAATAAGTAAATAGAAAAAACCTTTTGTTTATTGTTCGTTTATTTTCTTTTATTTCTCATCTCATCTATTGAAAAATTCAAAAAATATATATATATATATATATATATAAAAACTTTTGTATATAGTGTGCTTATGTTTCATTTTTCTCTTTTATTCCTCCCAATTATATATATATATATATATATATATATTATATAGATAGATAGATATATATAGATATATATAGATATATATATATATATATATATATATATATAGATATTAATAATAAATAAAATAAAAAAATTTAGAAATTTCAAAAACTCAAAAAGATTTTCACTTTTTGTAACTTGTTTTTGCAACCCCCCATTTTTTCATTTCTTGTACATATCTTGCCTCGGCTCCTGGAGAGGACTTATGCACAACCGCGTCATCACAAGCTCGAGATTAGGGGTATTTTTTACCTTACACTTTTTACCGCTTTTTAGCTTAATTTACAATTAGGACATTGCTAGGTTTTAAGTGTGGGGTGGTTAGGGTTCGTCTTAGGTTTTTAAGTTATTTGTTTGCTTGATTGTGATAATTTGAGTAGCGTGTGTTATATTTGCTTGGAAACTTGGAGAAGTGACGCAGTTTTGATGATTTGATTAGGAAGTTTAGAGTTTTGATCGGATTTAGTGTACTTAGGTAATTTGACATGCTGGAAACTTTGTTCAGCTTTAGCTTCGTGCTATACTTGAGATCAATTCTCTCGAGGAGTGGAAATACGGAGTCAACAATATTTATTTTAATAAAAACACAAGTTCTAATTCTAAACACACGATCAAGGAGGTTTTTGTTTCGAAAAAAACTTTTAAAGAACTTAATTTGAGAAACTTTGATTTTAAAACTATTCTTGCTACGAGGTTGCCAATCTCTTCGCAAGAAGTACTTAATCGATTCACGAATTCAACAATTAATTATTCTAACTAGAACTAAAGACTGTTCCACCAAGTACCATTCAAATATTTCATCAAACAATAGATATGAATTCACAAAACGTTATCCGAAAGAAATTCTAATTAAGAACAAACACACCAAAACATCCAAATTATGATAATACGGATAACCTAATTAACTCAAAACAAAACTTCACAAAATGGTTCATAAGAATTCAATCATAAACGATTCAAAAGGAATATCCAAACACAATATCACAAGATCACTATCTAAATAAGAATCACTAACATGAAGTCTGAACTAATTAACAAGATCAAGGTTTAGAGTTTACTAATTCTGAGAAAACCCTATCACAATACTACGATTAATCCTTTCTATCTCTAGCTATTCCGGGGATGAGATGAACCTCGCTGAATTCTGGAAGCTTGTCTTGATTCGAGACTCCAGAGGTTGTTACATACCAATGGAATTTCTACGGATGTTTCCGTAAAGGCTCTAATTCAAAGGTAAGAGAAAGTTGTCAATTCTCTCTTCCAATGGTATATGATCTGGTATAGGGGTGAAAGGATATGTTTCTTCTGAGAATTTCTGAGTCTTAAAGCTCCAAAAGCTGTTTCGTAACTAACGAATCCCGGAAATTTGCATTTGTAACGTATATGTCCGATCAGATTGTTCATGAGTCCGATCGGATAAATGTTTCTGTCTTCTTGTTCGATCAGACATATCGTTTTTCCGACCGGTGCGTGTTTCGAAGGTAATTCCATTCGGTCATGGAATTCATCCAATCGGACAAGTGTTCTTTTGGCTATTTCAAGTGCTGATTTCTTTGTCTTCATCTCTCGGTTTTGTCAAGTGATTTAGCTGAAAGAGAAAAATATGAGAAATGGTCCAAAGGACCAATTATTGATTAAAAAGTCAAGAAGTTAAGCAAAAAGCCAAAGAATGCAAAATCATGCAAAATAGCTTACTCTTAACCTGAAAAAGACGGTAAAAAGACTCAAACATGACTCAAAATATGTACAAAAGCATAACAAAAATGTACGAATCAACCACCCCACGCTTTATTGGTTTGTTCGTCCTCGAACAAACGAAGGAATCAAAATCAAGAAAGAGTGAAAGTAGTTAGATCAAAGAGTCATGTTGTGCATATAACTTAGTTTTGAAAATATAAACACTTTTGTCAAAAACTCTTAAGCTAAGCTCGCGTTACCTTTTCACCTTGAAATTAAAAGAATGCGTCCTCACAAAAGAGAAATATTATGGTGCACTCATTCGCTCGTTTTTTCCGAAAGGTAAGTGTATATGATCGGATCAACATAAACATGCATTCAACGACTCGTGAAAATCAAAGACTCGTACATGTATATGTGTGCACATTTAATCATGAATCGGATTAGGACTTTCTAGGGTTGTAATGTAGGCTCTTTGGTAAGGTATGTCATATATAAAGATGTGTGGCTAACTTGCGAATAAACGCAATCAATAACTCACTCAATTCAAAATTTTAAGCATAGAGCATAGTTTTGCTCCCCAATCTTCCCAAAACAACCATGTAACATTATTTCCAGCCTTTAACAACCAAGGTTACTTCTCACCCAAAACCGAATAAACACGCCAGATCCTAAGGATCATGAGCGTTAGTTCCTTCTATACTCGTTTGCCTTTATACATAGGCTTTTATTCTTAACAAATAGATGCTCCTATGAATTAAAGCACCCTTAATTTCATCTTTATATAATTTTATATATATATATATATATATATATATATATATATATATGTTGGGATTTGATGGTACCGTCGCGCAGCGGAAAACAAAAATTTTTAAATAAAAGTAATTTGAATCGAATTCAAATTCACGACGGTCCATTTTAATTTCAATTAATTCAAACAATGTTTATAATTTCTTTATAAATGAAACAATTCGATTTTCGTAAAATCGAATAAGCATGATCGGTTTCTATTTAATATATTAATCACATATATAACAATTATATATATTATATATATATACATAAATAATTTATACATATATATATTATATATAATAGCATGCATGCATGCATTAACCATATATATATATTTTATATACAACAGCATACATAATATATATATATTAACATGCACTCATGCACATATTACACACATACATATTACACATGCTGCATCATATACACACATATAATATATATGTATTTAGCATCACATACTGTAGCACACACACAGTACATCTATATATATACCATATATATATGTAATATACAGCACATATACATATGAATAGCCACAGTACCTCAAGGCTCGACGGCGGTGCGCTCGCAACGGCACAATGGAGGATTAACGTTTGGGGACGACAGGGACGTCCGGCTTGGCAACGGCACTATCGGAAGCAGCCTGATCCCGGCGACGGCCCGACAGTGTACGGAACGGCAGCAAATGGGTGTGTCTTGTGGCGACAAAGAACTCCGTCGCGGACAGGGGCTGAAAACAGCAGCAGTCGGTGCGAACTGGCGGTTCCTTTCACGCCAACGTCCGACAGCTGCGATGTTGCTCACGGCGGAGATGACGGGGTTGTTACTTTCGTCCGTTCCGATGCGTTGGCAGCAGGGGCAGCGGCAATGCGTCTCCGGTGCGGCTGTGACGACGGAGGTGGTAGCGACGGTCCGGCGAGCGTTCGGACGGCTCCGGCGAATC
>BMAC01000022.1:2315184-2337894 GCA_014905375.1 Phtheirospermum japonicum | reverse complement strand
GATCAATTGTTGATTCTTTACAATTTAGGATCATCATCGAACTTAGTTTCATCCAGTCATCATATGAACGATAAACTAAAACGATTCAGTTGGTGTTCTATTAATTTCAAATTAATTTAACAATTTAAATTAATAAATTAATCCAGCACCTATTTATCGAATTCAAATTGATTTGAAAAATCGATTATCTTATTGGGCTCTAGTTGATTTTAATTTCATTAAATTATGGATCAACTGATTTTTCTTATAGAGACTCGAGAATATTTAAGTTTTAGGATAAGACTGTCAAACAGTCTGACACGTAAGACTGTCGGACACTCTGACACGTGATTTCCCGTGAAATTCTAAGGCCAACCAATTATTCAGCTATAAGAAATTCCCAATACAAGATAATATCCAAATCAACAACTCAACAAATTCAACATGCTCTCGAAAGCCAAAACACATAAGCAATTAATTGATTTAAAAACCAGTAGCTCTGATACCACTGTTGGAATTTGATGGTACCGTCGCGCAGCGGAAAAAAAAATTTTTAAATAAAAGTAATTTGAATCGAATTCAAATTCACGACGGTCCATTTTAATTTCAATTAATTCAAACAATGTTTATAATTTCTTTATAAATGAAACAATTCAATTTTCGTAAAATCGAATAAGCGTGATCGGTTTCTATTTAATATATTAATCACATATATAACAATTATATATATATATTATATATATATATATATATATATATATAAACAATTTATACATATATATATTATATATAATAGCATGCACGCATGCATTAACCATATATATATATTTTATATACAACAACATACATAATATATATATATATATATATTAACATGCACTCATGAACATATTACACACATACATATTACACATGCTGCATCATATACACACATATAATATATATGTATTTAGCATCACATACTATAGCACACACACAGTACATCTATATGTATATACCATATATATATGTAATATACAGCACATATACATATGAATAGCCACAGTACCTCAAGGCTCGACGGCGGTGCGCTCGCAACGGCACGACGGAGGAGCAACGTTTGGGGACGACAGGGACGTCCGGCTTGGCAACGGCGCTATCGGAAGCGGCCTGATCCCGGCGAAGGCCCGACAGTGTACGGAACGGCAGCAAATGGGTGCGTCTTGTGGCGACGAAGAACTCCGTCGCGGACAGGGGCTGAAAACAGCAGCAGTCGGTGCGAACTGGCGGTTCCTTTCACGCCAGCTTCCGACGGCTGCGATGTTTCTCACAGCGGAGATGACGGGCTGTTACTTTCGTCCGTTCCGATGCATTGGCAGCAGGGGCAGCGGCAATGCGTCTTCGGTGCGGCTATGACGACGGAGGTGGTAGCGATGGTCCGGCGAGCGTTCGGACGGCTCCGGCGAATCGGTGTCCCACAACGTATTACCCGACGTCCTTACGATGGAGCACTAGATCCGTCGAAGGATTGAGAATGACGGAAATGAGAAACCGAGGACCGAACGATTCGGTGCGACGGCGGCCGGCGGCAAGCAGCGGCGGCCGTAAGTGGACAGCTGGGAGAAGGCGTGGGGCTAGGGTTTTCTTTTCGAATATATTTTTCCGTCTCTGGGTTGCTATATCATCCTTAAACCCGTCCACCTTCTTCTCTAATTTATATTCTGTTTTTATTTTTTTATTTAATCAAGAGCCCAACCAAAAATGGGCTTAAGGGATGATGGGCCAATTTAAAAAACCAAAACAAATTTTTTTTTTTAAAACAAGAGCCCAAAGCCAAAAAGGGCTTAATAAGTGGATGGGCCGATTTAAAATAAATAAAATCCAAGCCTTTTTAATTTAATAAAACAAACCGGCCCAAAGAAAAAACTATAACCCCATTGGAATTAAATCATTTCTCACAAACGATAATTTCGAAAATATAACAATTATATTTTCGCGTCCAGAATAATTTTCTCGTATTTTTCTCAATTCATAATCACAATTATGAACCTTAGATTCAATCATATTGATATCTAACTATGCTAAAATTAACAATTAATTTCTAGCTATCGTTTTCAATAATCAGGAAACACGTGGTGTGACCCTCAATGGTTCAGGTGTAAGCTAGCCGTGGGTTCACAACACATTGTGATTCGAACAACACATTGTTCTTATATGAACTCGTCCCTTAGAGTCCCTGATTAAATAAAACTCATTTTACTTAATCACTGGTCAAACCAGAACCCAACGAATTATGAGAGGCGCCTAGCAACAACGCATCATAATTCCCTAGATACAAATGAAGTGCCTGCAAGAACCTTGTGATATAGCTTATATGTACAGTACGATCCCTTCGCGATCTATGTCCCGATTGAACAAGAGGTATTGGTTCATCGAGACCTCTTTCTAGTTCAATAACTGTGTGTACGTTCTAGGTTCAAGATAATCCGTTCGTGCGTGACTTAGAGAAACACATTTCTCTAAACACCCCATTATCAGCTCTGGCCAGAGACTCCGAGGATTTATCAACCATCAGAACACACAGGACATCCATGATTTATCATGCGTCCGAATCCCCTACTACCATGCACAGACTTCCCACTAGATTCCCGACTATGCGAACGTTGCCCTTTTGATCGGCCTTCAAAGAGACACAGAGATAGGTCACAACATAGCCTATCCTCTAGTGAAGTCACGGTGAGGTATGGGTCTTAAGGATTAATGTTGTACGCTATATCATAGAAATCATATACTCGATGAGTGGGAACCACTTAGAGATTTCTAGGTGAGGGAGTTCAGTGAACTCATCTTATACCTCTATGTATGTCGATGTCCAGACACCGTGACCGATGAGATGCGGTCCACATACACTAAGTACTAGTATTAATGGGAAAGGCCTGTATCATCATTATGGCGTAACCCTTTGACTAGGAACAAGTTCGACGAGTTACATTACGTGCTGGATTATCTCACGATTCTGCTAGACCAATCCACCGTAATAAAGTAACTTCATCACGACCATACCTATGTAACTAGCATGGGATAAAAG
Organism: Phtheirospermum japonicum; assembly: GCA_014905375.1. Classification (NCBI taxonomy): domain Eukaryota; kingdom Viridiplantae; phylum Streptophyta; class Magnoliopsida; order Lamiales; family Orobanchaceae; genus Phtheirospermum; species Phtheirospermum japonicum. The sequence goes on along the minus strand of BMAC01000022.1, from coordinate 2,334,848 downwards.
ATATGGAATGCCAATAAGTATAAAAGATATTATTACGAATAAAAACCGATTGTATTACAAGAGGATGGCCAGACCATAGCCACAAGTTGGCTTGTTGGTCACCTTATTCTAACAATATATATATGTATATGTATGTATATATAGTCCACAAATTTCCACCCTACAATCATCAATCTTAATAAATTAAAATTAAACTCTCAACTCACAAACTAAACCAAAATAAGAGCTACAATGATGCTCATGGCTAACAAAGAGACGGAGTAAAAGCTCAAAGGGGATCATTAGGGATTTATAGTGGTTTTTTTTTCTGAATATAGCCACAATTGGGTTTTATATGTGCCTATCATCATTTTCAAAACCGAATGTACACATGCGACTTAGACACTTCTCAAAATACTTATCAAATCAAATCATGAAACGTTGATAATCACACAAGGCTCCTCACTAGGGTTTAATTCAAACTTTTGAAAACAAAGTGATCGAGTTTTAAAAGCTTCGCAAAATTGCTAACGACTAAGTGTTGTTTTAAGTAAGTATATAAATAGTAGGTTTTGAGAGTTTTCGCACTAAACAAGCTCAAAAGAACTCTAATGAAAGGTCACACTATACATGATTCCGACAGGCAAGCCAGTAAAAACACAAATAAGCATGGGAATGATCTCAACTAAAGCTGACATAAGCAATTGGTTAATTCGTACGTAGTCACACAATAAAATGACAAAAATTAAATGAATTAACTAAAATGAATCGAATTATGCATGCGGCGGTAGGTCATTCGGTCGGATGAGGTCCGATCGGATTACGCTCTTGTCCAGTCGGATAAGAGGACAATAGGTTTAATCCGGATATTCTATCCATCCGACCGGATGATACCAATTATGTAGCACTCCGATCGGTTTCGCCCCCCTGCAATAAAAAATAAGCAATCTCCTGGTTGCGGACTGAAATATGCAATAAACGGGGTGGGAACAGTTCAAAACATGCAGAATTCAAATCAATTATTCAAGACAGACACTCACGCACCAAATCACAAAATAGAGAATTCAATTAACAACGAAATGAAAAGTTTGGATAGAAATTGATACAGAAGGGGCATGGGCCCATCTAATGGTCCATGTTGTCCGGATGTGGCGGTGGGTATCGGTGCTTGATCCTCATTAAGCGCTCGTCCATGTACAGGAGGTGCTTGTGGGTGCCCTCGACATTATCATTCAGCCTAGTGAGGTTCTGGTTCATTCCCACCAGGGTGCTCTGAAAAGACCTGACCTCCTCACACGCTTCCCACGCGTCCTGTCGAGCGTCTCTCGAGTATTCTTCTTGATTGAGGCTTAATTGCCTCATCTGTTCCAGCATGCTCGACTAAAAATATTGCTGCTGCCGCAACTGCTCGTTGGAGTAGTACTGACCACTACTCCCTCCACTCTCGTATGTGCTACTACCGTCATAGTAGCTCCCATCATATCCTCCATATCCTCTATCATAGCCACCGCTATATCCACCGTACTCAAGACCATCACCGTAGTCTTCGTGTGCATAATTCTGGAAACCCGTGTTTCCATCATTGTCGTCCTCATTCTCTTCATCATCCTCGTCATCATCATCACTCTCATCGTCGTCGATATCCTCCACTGCTTCGGCCCTTTTCTTGTCCGAGGGCATCATGAAAGTTGGAATGGAAATATTCCGGCCATTGAAAGTTCGAATTTCAACCAGCATTGCCACACCCGGATAGATAATGTCGTCATCATAAGGGTCACAGTTGTAATACCATGCGATCTCGGTGATGAAAGTGCCCAACGTGAGATTCGTCGGCTTCCTATTGTTCATCCGTTGAACGTTCTCAATTGCGGCCATCAAAAGCGGATAGAGTTTCACATCACCCCGGTGGTGCGTGATCCATAAAGCTCTTAATTCGGACGACGAGATCCGTGTCATGTCCTCTTTTACCAGAAACACTTGTATGAAAAACTTATACGTCAAATACATGGCATTCGACCTTAATGAAGTACAATTAAAATGGCAGCTGTGCTTTGGTGGTGACTTGAGGGTTGGGATTGCTTCCACCCATTTTGACACGTAATCAACTCCAATGAGGTTCTCGAAAATGGTCTTATAAAATCGATTCCCCAAACATCAAAGATTTCGATTACTTGATTAGGAACCAATGGCATCTCGTTCTTCCTCCCTATTATGCCCGACCTTTCACAATTATCGCATGTCTTGCAGTATTGGTGTGCGTCGGCGAAGAGTGAGGGCCAATATAAACTGGATTGGAGGACCTTGAAAGATGTATTTTTGCTTCCGAAATGTCCTCCTTCGTCATGACAAAGCCTGAACTCATCAATTTCTTCTTCGTCCTGTATACACCTCCGATAAAGTCCATCTTTGCACCCTTTATATAGGTATGGGTCATCCCAAAATAAACTCCTACATTTAGACAAAAATCTCTTCCTTTCTTGGGAATAAAGGGGGTTAGGGATAATATTTCATGCAAGATAATTGACAAAGTCGGCATACCAAAGCTCGTCAATGTTTTCAATAGTGTTGGCATCCTCATAAAGAAAAATATCGTCGACAAAATCAAGCTTTCTAGACTCATTATCTACTAACATGCGAGACAAATGATCGGCAACCACATTTTCACATCATTTTCTATCCTTGATTTCAATGTCAAATTCTTGCAAAATGAGAACCCAACAAATTAAACTTGGTTTACTTTGGATTTTAACAAATAATTGGTGCAAGGCCTCATGATCGGTGTGCACAATTACTTTTGAACCAAAAATATAAGAACAAAGTTTGTCTAAAGAAAATACTACATCAAATCGTTCACGTTCAGTGGTGATTTAATTGCATTGGGCACTATTCAACATGAGACTAGCATAATAGATTACCCTAGCAATTTATCAATCTGTTGCCCCAACACGGCCCCTATTGAGTCGTTAGATGCGTCACACATAATCTCAAATGGTAGTGACCAATCGGGTGCAACAACAACCGGTGCCTGTGTGAGTTTCTCTTTCAATACGTTAAAAGCATCAAGATATTTATCATCAAACTCAAAAGGCACATCTTTATTTAATAATTTACACAACGGGCGGCAAATTTAGAAAAATCTTTTATGAAACGCCGATAATATCCCGCGTGACCTTGATAACTTCTAATTCCCTTAATGTCTTTAGGTGGTGGAAGTGTTTCAATAGCATCTATTTTTGCTTTATCAGCTTCCAACCCCTTGTTTGACACAACATGTCCAAGCACAATCCCTTTTTTCACCATAAAGTTCGATTTCTCCCAACTCAACGTCAAACAGGACTCTACACATCGTTCAAGCACTCTAGATAAATTATTTAAACAATGAGAAAAAGATGAGCTATATATCGAAAAATCCTCCATGAAGACTTCGAGGAAGTCGTCAATAAACTCGGTGAAGATGGAGAGCATGAATCTCTGGAATGTTGCTGGTGCGTTGCATAATCCGAATGGCATCCTCCATGAAGGCTTTGAATGTCTTTAAGTGAAAATGTGATTGATTCATCAGACACTGAAAGTGTCATTTTTCCTCGGCCCACATCGATCAGGGTATATGACATTGCCATGAATGGTCTTCCTAGAAGAATGGTGTTCTCCTAGCTTGATTTTGCAACTTCTCCGACATCTAATATCATGAAGTCCATGGGGATTACTAAGGATCCAACTTCTACAAAAATGTCTTCAACTACTCCCAGAGGATGTCGCACTGAGCGGTCGACTTACTGAATTCTTAAGCTCGTTGGTCTCATCTTTCCAAGGTTAAACTATTTGTAAAGGGTGTAGGCATTAAGTTGGTCCCTGCCTCTAATCGAGCATTCCGCGAGCCTTTTGTCCATCCCCGAGAGTTATAGTGATGCAAAAACTCCCTGGATCACTTACTTTTGGTGGTAGTGGTTGATGGAAAATTACACTCACTTCTTCTGATAAAACTATTCTCTCGTTTATCTCTAGCTTTCTCTCCTTTGATGCTAGTTCTTTGAAAAAATTCACGTATCCCGGTATTTCTTTGATCACGTCAAATAGTGGTAAGTTTACGTTCACATTCTTAAACAAGTTGTAGAGTTCCATGAACTTCTTGATCTCCTTGGCTGGCTTAAGGTGGTTTGGAGATGGTACAGAGTCTCGAATAACTCACTGCTATTTGAAAATGTCGGAATTTCTTTGCTTAAGGCTGACATACGATCGGATACTCTTGCCCATTCGATGGGACAAATCCTTCTGTCCTCCGGTCCGGTCAGATTCTGGCCCTATCCGACCGGACAAACCTTTCTGTCCTCTGATCCGGTCGGATTCTGTCCCTATCTGACCGGTTAAAGCTGCAGTTTGGTCGGATGCTGGCTGTACCCGACAGGATAAATCTTCATGTTCTCCGGCCTGATCGGTATCTGTCCCTATCCGACCGGACAAAGTTGCGGTTCGGTCGGGTGTTGGCTCTATCCGACTGGGAAAATCTTTCTGTCCTCCAGTCCAATCGGATTTCTGCTCTGTCCGGTAGGATAAATCTTTCTGTACTCTGGTTCGATTGGATTTTGTCTTATCCGATCGGATTCCTTGGCTGATTTTTCCTTCGAAATACGTTTGTTATCATGATCCTCCCCTTCTGTCGCTTTGATTCCGTTATCAACTTTCTTGCCTGCATGTAACATATGTATGGCCATTGATTTCTTGAGTTGAATGGGAAGCTTTGTGGATCGGCTCCGAGTTTCACTACAGACACGGAAAGTTGTCCTATCATCATTTCTAACTTGTCCATTTGTTTCTTCGTTCGATTATTTTCCTCTATAGTTCGAAGAGTCTCTTCTCGATTGCGTAATGTTTCAATCTCTTTCCTTTGTCTCCAAAGTCGCAATTCTTCGTCTGGATCTTGGGGTAGTGGGGCTTGTTGTTGTTGTTTGCCTGGTTGACTTTGCCTTTGCGGAAAACGTTGTTGATAATTTCCTTAACCCTTGTTCTGATAGGAGTTATAATTGCTTGGTCCCCCTTGACCTTTGCTCGGGGGTGGTGGTGCCAAGTATTTAGAGTCCATTTGTTTAGGCACTGGTACGTAATTGGGAATCCCCAGCCCGTACCTGAGGTTCGGATGGTCTCGAATAACTAGATTGTATGAGTTTTCTCCGTGTCAAAATGCTCCACAAATCCCACATGTTTCGTGTTATGGTTGCGTCATTTCCTTCTCACGCGTCATCATTCCTGTCAATAATACAACTTGTTTTGTGAGCTCCTCAAGTTTGCTATTCTCCTCTTTGGATGTCGATACTTCGTTCACTCTAATTTTCCTTGGTTTGGAACTCTTTTGCCTTGATTTCTCACCCAGAAGTTCAAACAAGTCCCATGCCTCCGTCGCGGTTAAGTCTCAAAAGTCACCGGCTTTGTTCTCAACTTGTTGCTTAAAGTCTGGCAACAATCCTTCATGGAAATAGTTGTTGACCATTTCGGGCATGTTGTTGTGATGCGGTCATGCTTGTATAAGTCCTTTGTAGCGTTCCCACACTTCGTGGAATGACTCACTATCCACTCGAAATTGGTGATTGCTCTCTTTAGTTTGGCCGTCGTTTGCGCTGAATAAAGTCGGCTCGCGAACTTCTTGAACACCATGTTCCAATTAGTCAAAAAATTGGGTTGCAGCGATAGAAGCTACTGTTTGGCTTTGTCTTTCAAGCTACTCGGAAAACACCTCATCCTGAGATGATCCTCGTTTAATCCAAATGCTAGAATTCCGACATCACTGCGTAAAACTCTCGAATAAAATTAAGCGGGTCCTCGTTCGGCATGCCATAGAAGGTCAGCAATTGATTGACAATGTTAGACTTCAATTCATAGTCTCGGGCCACGGGTCCTAAGACTATAGCTAAGTTGTATGGGCATATGGTTGGGCATACGAGGTCTCCTTGTCGGCATTCATTTGGAAATCGAGGTCCTCGACCCCCACCGAGATTTACTTGTCCACCAAAGTTTCTTCCTCCACCATAACCTTCGTTAAAATTATGTTGCTCGTCTTCATAAGGTTGTTCGTACTCGTCATTTTGCCAAACATGGTATAGTTGTTCGTTTCTTCCATTTCTGGAATGATTCAGTCATCGTTCTTGGTTCTCGAGTTGAAAATGATTTTGTTGGTTATTTCGGGGATGGGGCCCACCATTTACAACATTATTGTCTTCGAATCTCTAATTTGCCCATGCATTGAAGGCTCGGGATTCTTCTCAGTTTTGGAAATGTTGTGGCGTTCGACCGACTAGTTGTTCTGGCAGCATAACTCGGCGGTCATCATGGGGTTGCGGTACCCTATTGTGCACCGGATGATCAACATGTTCAAGGACTTCATGTGTTTTGGTTCTTTGTCATGATTATGCTCTTGATTTTCGGTTTGAGTAAATGCTCGTGCATCTTCATCTTGGATATCATTCTGTGGATTTTGATTTCGAGTTTGCATGTCATCTTCGGGTGGCATAACATATGGTTGATCGTGAGGAGGGATGTGATTGTCTTACCCTCTCCCTCGACCATTTGTTCTTCCTCCTCTCCCTCCGTTTCCTCGGCTGCTATTAGGTGGATTGTTCGACATTATGGCCTGAGTTCCTTTGAACTGATTCCCATCGGGGAAGGAAAAAGTCGCCTTGATCTCCCTACTCGTTCGATATTATCTATGAATGGTGTAAGTTCACCTCTTAGGCCTCTACAACCTTGCATAAAACAAATCACATCAACGCATCCAGTGGTAAACCAAACCAAAGATTAAATGTAACAAACATAATATTTAACACGAATAAACTTCGTTAACACCTTTGCTACTACCCGGCAACGACACCAAATTTTGATCCGAACTTTTGTGTTTCAAAATTAAATCCAAGTTAAACCATGCGCGTCTATGTTTGAAAACAAGTTAGTTTGCCCGCAAGAGAATGGGGTCACTTGTAAACTTGCAAGTTAACTGGGTCGATTCTCTCGAGGAGTGGAAATACGAAGTAAACGATGTTTATTTTAATAAAAACACAAGTTCTAATTCTAAACACACGATCAAGAGGGTTTTTATTTCGGAAAAAAACTTTTAAAGAACATAATTTGAGAAAACTTTGAGTTCAAACTTATTCTTGCTACGAGGTTGTCAATCTCTTCGCAAGAAGTACTTATTCGATTCACGAATTCAATTATTAATTGTTCTAACTAGAACTAACGACTATTACACCAAGTATCATTCAAACATTTCATCAAACAATTGATATACATTCACCAAACATTATCTGAAAGAAGTTCTAATTAAGAACAAACACACCAAAACATCCAAATTATGATAATACGGATCAACTAATTAACTCAAAAAAAGACTTCACGAAATGGTTCATAAGAATTCAATCATAAATGATTCAAAAGGAATATCCAAACACAAGATCACAAGATCACTATCTAAATAAGAATCACTAACATGAAATCCAAACTAATTAACAAGATCAAGGTTTAGAGTTTCCTAATTTCCGAGAAAACACTATCACAATACTAAGATTAATCCTTTCTATCTCCAGCTATTCTGGGGATGAGATGAACCTCGCTGAGTTCTGGACGCTTGTCATGAACCTCCTACTCCAGCGGTTGTTACGTACCAATGGAACTTCTACGGATGTTGCCATAAGGGATCTAAGTCAAAGATAAGAGAAAGTTGTCAATTATCTCTTCCAATGGTATGTGATCCAGTCTAGGTGTGAAAGGATATGTTTCTTCTGAGAATCTCTGAGTTTCAAAGCTACAAAAGCCATTTCATAACTGACGTATCCCAAAAATCTGCATTTGTAATGTATATCTCCGATCGGATTTTTCATAAGTCCGATCGGATAAATGTTTTTATCTTCTTGTCCGATCAGACATATCGTTTATCCGACCGGTGTGTGTTTAGAAGGTCAATCCGTTCGGTTATGGAAATCATCCGATCGGACAAGTGTTCTTTTGGCTATTTCGAGTGTTGATTCCTTTGTCTTCATCTCCCGGTTTTGTCAAGTGATTTACCTGAAAGAGAAAATTAGGAAAAATGGTCCAAAAGGACAAATTATTGATTAAAAGTCAAAAAGTTAAGCAAAAAGCCAAAGAATGCAAAATCATGCAAAATAGCTTACTCTTAACCTGAAAAAGACGGTAAAAATGACTCAAAATATGTACAAAAGCGTAACAAAAACGTACCAATCAGGTGTTCGGAAGATAGTCTAAATTTCTTATCTCAACGTATCGTGTTTTCCTTTTAGTTGAGTTTCTATTCAATTTAATGCATTATCTTCTCGTATCATTTGAATGCATTAGTGGTTAGTTCATCGGGTGGCTAGCTTTTTCCTGTCTACGTCTAGATTCGGTTTTGCTTGAGGACAAGCAAAAAGCTAAGTGTGAGGGAGTTGATTTGTACATATTTATGTGTGTTTTCTGTATGTTTTTGCCTTTTGTTTTGTGTGTTATAACGGGGTTTAGGTCGTCGTTCTTCTCTTTTTTCTTCTTTTTAGTATTTTTATAGAACGTTTAGTTTTTATCCCATTTAACACTTTTTCTCTCTCGTTTCATAAGTTGTCGTTCTAATTATGCTTAGTTCTCTTTTTTAGATTTGAAAAGATGAAATCCGGATGAGGGACGCAGAGCAGCCGTCGATCGAAGGCCAGCGTCGACGCGGCGTCGATACCACCATGCTGCTGGAGTCAAACGCATCTTTTGATCAACGTGTTGAGGTTTTCCAGCCTCCATCGATCTACGTTGCCCGTCGACGCGACATCGATGGGCACCCACCAGCAGAGTCGAAACCCTTGTTCGATCGACACACCGAGTGACACATGCCACCGTCGACACTAGAGACACCATCGGTCGACGCACACTGACGGTCGATCGACGGTCGTAATTTTCAGGCGAATTTACCACGATGCCCTCCTTGTCCGATACTGTAAATATGACATTTCTCTTCAGCTGAGAGGAGGCCGCATTAGACGGGGACGAGTACCACTTTCTGAACCTCTTAGGGTTTGACAACCCAAGAGTGTTTGTTTATTTCTTCATTTATCTTCCCTTTCATGATTCAAACTCTAGTTTTTTAGTTTTAGTAGATTTTAGATTGTTACTCGTTGCTCGTTTTGTTGGACGTAATCTTCATTCTAAATTATTTAATTCCTCATTCGAACGATGATATTCTCCTTTGTTAATCAGTAAGGTTTTCCATTTCCTTTGCTTTGCTAGTTTAATTTATTGATTGCTTAGATTATGAACTTTTATTGCATTTGTGATGTTCTTGATTCGTATCCGTAACTGTGTTCCTTTTATTTCTAATTCTTTTAGATTATATGATTGTTAGGAATTCTTATTAGAATAATTATTGCTCTTAAAGCGTAGTTTCCATTGTTGCTTAATTTTGAGTTTTTTAATCTTTAATAATGATTCGTGTTTGTTTAGAATTTGCGTTGTTGAATTTGTTGATGATAGTTGGTTAGAATTTACGGTCTAGCACCTAAAATCATTTAGAACCATCAATTAGAATTGTCGGATGTTTAATCTACAAGTTGGAATTGACAAACCCAACTCGTAGACTATGTTTTCGGTGAAATTCTAATTAATCGTGGAGATGATTCTAGAGCCCTAATGTCACACCCCAACCCTTCAGGCGTAAGTAAGAAAGAACTTATCGATTTGAGTGTGAAAACTTACTTACTTGAAAATGTAAATACTTTTTTTTCAATCAAAGGAATAAAACGTTATCGCTTATGGCTTAAACAAAAGTTATTTATTTATATAAAGATAAAGAGTTATAAAACTTATTTACAATATCCACACCATATTTACAATATTTATTGAAAGTTAAAACACACTAAAAATTACCCCCAAAAGGTATAACAAAACTTCAAAAAGAAAGAAAAACGAGCCCATTATCCTGCCCAACAAGTCGTCATCCATGTACAAGGATTCTCAAAACTTCATAAAACTCCAACAACACAGTCAGCTAGTACTCAGACATTATCAGGCTCACCTACAATGCATAAACTACATGAGCTAAGGCTCAGTAATCAGAAATCATGCATGTTCATTGAACATCATAAACCAATGCAACTCATTTTTGACTTATCATGCTGTTGGCATAAACCATTTCTTAAAATTCTTCTTTTTATTGGGGCCTTACCTACCTATAGTGCATCGAAAAGAGCTCAGCATATAATCAATCATTACGATACCCAGTCCGAATATCTCACATACCCGAAGTAATGTCTCACATGGCACGGGCTCAGTATAACATAAAAGCATGTCGCACATACCCAAGGTACTGTCTCACATGCCTCGATGCACTAACAGTGGTCAAAACTATCTTTTATATTTTAATAAACTTTCTTATATGATCATGGCTCATGTATGCACGTGCACATGCCAATACATATGCTCAATAAGCAAACATCAATATAATTCATCAAACAACTCATATAATATTCAGATAGTACAAACCATAATCACAATCATTTAGGCAAACCAAACAATACTATGTTTATTCTTTGTAGTTGCAGGTGAATTTCTACTTACCTCAGGTCCAAAAGCTAACACTATCTCAAATCACAGATCAACTTCCTCAATATAATCTAATCAAGATAAAATATTGATTAGACTCTAATTTAATACTTCAATTTTACAAATTACGATTCCTTTTCAAATAACTCCTATGCTCATATATTTTTAGAAATAAATAGTTGCTTAGTCTAATTACTAATAAATTAATCGAAATCACAAATACTACTATTGCGGGAAAAATAAACATTATTACTAAAATACTTTATCATTACAAGATAATATACTATCTAAAAACTCGTAATAAAATACTAACTCTAATTACCACTAGAGGCTAATTAAAATGATATACTATTTTTAACTATCCATAAATAAATTACTAAATTTAATGAAAATTATAATAAAGAAAAGACTAGTAGAAAATGTACCTTAAAATAGCACCACGTAATATCCCCACGATAACCCTTTGGTAAAAACCTCGACACCTTAAGAAAATATACTAAAATAAGGTATCCTAGTTAAAGGACCCCTCGTTATGAAAACATGTGGTATATATAGTATTTTAGTTTCATATATTAAAATAAAATGAGGAGGACACCCTTTTATAAGGTGAGAACTCCTTTAAGCATTTACTTTTGATCGATGTGGGACAAACTAATGCTAAAGAGGCCTTTTATAAGGTGAGAACTCATTTAAGGATTCAGTTTTGGTCGATGTGGGACAAACTAATGCAAAAGAGCTAATTCATTTTAAGTGTCTTAGTTATGTTTCTTATTATTTTATTCTAAAGTTACTAAAAAAAATTTGCGGCTTAAAGACAACTACCCAAATCATTGCTTTGATGTTATGTAATTTACTATTACACATACACGTATTCACATAGGCACATGTATATATATATATATATATATATATATATATATATATATATTATATATATATATGTATGTATATCCTTTGATGTACAACATATAACATATAAATATATCCATCTTTATATGTTTATATATATATACATAATTACACACACACATATATATATACTATATAATATTATTGAAACAAAGTATCTACTCAACAAATTTAAAAATAAGACATTGCCAACATCTAATTTCATACTTTATTTGTATTCAAACATATGTTATCTTATTTTTCCTCCTTTCTCATACAAAATAGCATATCCTAATTTTATATACTTCATCCCTCGAGTTTTAGTATATAAAATCAATACATAAATATTTGGCACATAGAATTATTAGTCACATAATTAGACATAATATATATACTTTACGAAATATAAAGCACATGATAAAATCTTAAGAAAGAATCATGTAAATAATATTATATGCGTGAATGTTATTGGCCAATGAGTAATATAGAATTTGGGGTATTACATCCTCCCTTCCTTATAAGAATTTTGTCCCCAAAATTTAGTTACCTGAAAAGTTCTGGGTACTTAGCTCTCATTTCGTCCTCTCTTTCCCACGTTACTTCTTCTATTGACTGATTTCTCCATAGCACTTTTACCAGTGGAATTTCTTTATTCCTAAGTTGTTTTACCTCTCGTAATAAGATTTGTACAGGTAACTCCTTATAGCTTAAGTCTGCTTTCAGCTCTATAGGGTCGCTCTTCAAAATGTAAGATGGTTTTGCAACATACTTCTTCAGCACAGATACATGAAAAACATTATGTATTTGTGAAACCGAATTAGGTCAGTAGAGTCTATATGCAACATCCCCAACTCTCTCTATGATGGGAAATGGACCAATGTATCTTGGATTAAGCTTCCCTCTCTTGAAAATTCGTATAACACCTTTCATTGGAGCTATCTTTATAAACACTTGATAACCTATTGAAAACTCCAATGGCCTTCTTCTTTTGTCTGCATAGCTCTTTTGTCGACTTTGGGCAGTTTTCATTCTTTCTAGTATCAGTGAAATAGTTTCTTCCCTTTCTCGGATCATGTCTGGACCCAAGAGTTTTCTCTCACCGACTTCATCCCAATGCACTGGAGATCGACATTTTAGACTGTATAACGCTTCATAAGGCGCCATTCCTATAGTAGATTGGTGACTATTATTATAAGAGAACTCTATTAGTGGCAAAAACTTGCTTTATTGGCCTTGAAAATCCAAAACACAAGCCCTAAGCATATCTTTTATTGTTTGTATCGTTCTTTCTGATTGTCCATTAGTTTGAGGATGATATAAGGTACTAAAAGATAACTTGATCCCCAAAGTCGTGAAGTCTAACTATCTCTGAACGTAAATCTGAGCATAATGATCCATCGAATGGGTAGACCAAATAGGTAGAAAATGAACAGATTTAGTTAACCGATCTACACTAACCCATATAGCATCGTGGCCTTTAACCATCCTTGGTAATCCCGTCACAAAATCCAAAGTGATATTTTCCCATTTCCATTCTGGTATAAATAAAGGTTGCAGTGTTCCTGCCGATCTTTGGTGTTATGCTTTTATTTGCTGGCACGTCAAGCACTGCTCTACATATTAGGCGATATCTCTTTTCATACCTAGCCACCAGTAATGCATTTTCAAGTCTTTATACATCTTAGTAGATCCTTGATGTACAGAATACGGTGTTGAATGAGCTTCTGCCATGAGATCTTCACGAACACTCCCCGCCTTTAGCACACATAATCGACCTTTGAATTGAAGTGCACCATCTTTGGATGGTTGAAAGTCAGATGTTGTCCCTGGAGTAACTTCCTTCTTTAATTTGACTGGATATTCATCAGCATGTTGTTCCTGTTAGATTCTATCAATTAGGGTAGGTCGAAGAGTCAAAGCGGCTAGTTTTGCCTCCACTAATCCTTATTGGATAACTTCAACATCATCTTATATAATTCAAGCAACTCTCGCTTTTGAATTGACGTATTTACTGCATTTTGTTGCGTTGACTTTCTGCTTAATGCATCAGCTACGACATTGACCTTGCCTGGATGGTAGTTGATAACGCAATCGTAATCTTTCACAAGTTCCAACCACCTTCGTTGTCTCATATTGAGCTCCTTTAGCGTGAAAAGGTATTTCAAACTCTTGTGATTAGTGTAAATCTCACAACGTTCTCCATATAGGTAATGTCTCAAAATCTTAAGCGCAAAAACTACTACTGCAAGCTCCAAATCATGTGTATGGTAGTTCTTTTAATAATCCTTGAATTGCCTAGATGCATATGCTATTACCCTGCCATTCTGCATCAGCACACAACCCAAACCATTCTTAGACGCATCACTGTAAACAACAAAACCTCCTGTACCCGATGGGATTGATAGGATAGGTGCTGATGTTAATCTCATTTTCAGTTCTTGAAAGCTTTGTTCGCATGCTTCTGTCCACTTAAAAGCCACACTCTTTCTAGTTAATTGCATTAATGGTGAATCAATTTTTGAAAATCCTCCAATGAATCTATGATAATATCCTGCTAAACCAAAAAAAAATCCATACTTCTGAAGGGTTTGTAGGTCGAGGCCAATTGTTAGCTGCTTCTACTTTGCTTGGGTCGACTAAGATTCCTATCCCAGATATGACATGTACCAAGAATACCACCTTATTCAACCAAAACTCACATTTCTTGAATTTAGCATAAAGTTGTTTCACTTTTAATACTTCTAGCACTCTCCTCAAGTATGTAGCATGATCCTCTTCATTTTTAGAATATATAAGAATATCATCAATAAACACTATAACAAATTTATCCAAAAACTCTTTGAACACCCTATTCATCAAATCCATGAATGCTGCTGGAGCATTTTTCAGACCGAATGGCATTACTAGAAACTCATAGTGCCAATATCGTGTAATAAATGCCGTCTTAGGAAATACCGTCGCACCTTGAAGTTGGTCGAATAAATCATCAATCCTAGGTAATGGGTATTTGTTCTTGATAGTAACTTTATTCAAGTATCGGTAATCTATACACATTCTCGGCGTACCATCTTTCTTACGAACAAACAAGATAGGTGCACCCCATGGTGAAAAGCGGGGCTTAATGAAAACTTTATCTATCAATTCTTGCAATTGTATTTTCAACTCTTTCAACTCAGCCGGTGCCATCCTATACGGGGATTTAGATATTGGAGCTGTTCGAGGCTGTAAATTAATTACAAACTCTATCTCACGATCGGGTGGTAATCCTGGTAAATCATCAGAAAATACTTCAGGGTACTCTTTAATGATTGGCACCTCGCTTATGTTGAGACAATCTTGTTTTTCGATACTCCTAACACTTACCAAATATCCTTCACAACCATTATTTAATAATCGTTGTGCTTTCATTGCCGAAATTATTGGAAATCTAAATTTCTTAATAACCTCAATAAAGGAAAAAGATTCCCCTCCAGGTGGTTCAAATGTCACAACCTTTTTCTTGCAATCAATAGTAGCACGATACTTTGATAACAAGTCCATACCCAATATTATATCGTAATCACTCATGTCTAACACAATAAGATCAACATAGAGTTCTCTTCCTTCAATAAGAATACAACATGCTCGTAAAACCTGATTGGTCAGTTTTGAATCTTCAGAGGGAATTACAACATTATAACTTATCTCGGTTTTATCTGGTACCCTACCAAGTATCCTCACATACTCAATGGATGCAAATGAATCTGTAGCTCCAGAATCAAACAATGCAAATATGGGAACACCAAAGACAGCTAGATTACCTGTAACAACAGACGGTTCACTTCAGCATCATCATGACTTATGGCAAAAACCCTGGCTGGTTCTCTTTCCTAGATATTGGGATTTGGTTTATTTGAGCACACAGTAGCTATGTTTCCAGGCTTTCCACATGCAAAACATACTCCAGAACCCCGAAGACAAGCTCCACTGTGTTGCTTTCCACATTTGGGATAAGTAGGTAGTTGTACTAGTGCTTTGCCCTGATCGATCCTCATACGTTTGCTTGGATCTTCTTGTTCTTGCCCCCATCATTGCTGAAATTTATATCTTGGACCTTGGAATTGAGGCGGCCTCTTCTTTTCAGCTTCATTCCAATGTTGTCCTTGCCTTTGTGTGATTTAACGCCGAACCTCCTTGCATGCCTTATTTTCAATTCAGCTTGTTCTGCAACCAATGCTCTTTCAGTAACTAGTGAATACGTTGCCCCTTGAGTTCCAGCCATACTCACATCTCAATAAATCTCTGGCCTCAGGCCTTCAAGGAATCGTTCTATCTTCAACGCATCAGTGCTGACCATATGCTCTGTGATCTTGATAAGTGCTCAAACTTACGAATGTTATTTATGACTGTCATGCCCCATTTACTCAATTGTATGAACTCATTCATCTTCATTACACGTGCAGGAGCTGTGAAATATTTGTTCCTAAAAAGTTCCTTAAATCTCTCCCAAGTCATGGTAGTGACATTTTCAATGCTTTTCATCGTATCCCACTAGTGTCCTGCACTACCACGTAACATAAACGAAGCACACGGTACTTTTTATCCTTCGGGGACTCTACTATATTGGAACATATTATTTAAGGTTCTAAGCCAATCTTCTGCAACCACGGGATCTACTGCATCCTCAAAGATAGGCGGGTTTAGTTTTTGAACTCTCTCGCCCACTATCTCAATTTGTCCTACTTGAAGTTGTGGTTGATTCATTTCATCCCTAGGTTGGCCACGTGCATCCCTCTGTTGGATGAGTTCTTGAATTTGTTGTGATTGTCATTCCACCAGCTCAGCCAGACGGTTAATAACAGCATCGCGATCATCACGAGGATTTGATGTCTCTTCAACTTCCCTCCTACTTCCTCCACTACTATTCCCACCTTCTCATCCTCATCATAGTTATAGTATCTAATCAACAAAACCTAGCCCACATGGACAATATAATTCATGAGGCATATAATAAGTTACAACCCAAAAGCAAATTAAATTAACTTACTAGCATTGTCATGTTCCATAAGCTTTGAGTTCATTGTACATGGACAGTCTACAGAACACAAACCTGGGCTCTGATACCACTCTGTCACACCCCCACCCTTCATACGTAAGGAAGAAAGAACTTATCGATTTGAGTGTGAAAACTTACTTACTTGAAAATGTAAATACTTTCTTTTTTTCATTCAATCAAAGGAATAAAACGTTATCACTTATGGCTTAAACAAAGGTTATTTATTAATATAAAGATAAAGAGTTATAAAACTTATTTATAATATCCACACCATATTTACAATATTTATTTAAAGTTCAGACACACTAAGAAGTACCACCAAAAGGTATAAAAAAACTTCAAAAAGAAAGAAAAACGAGCCCATTATCCTGCCCAACAGGTCGTAATCCATGTACAAGGATTCTCAAAACTTCATGAAACTCTAACAACGCAGTCAGCTAGTACTCAGACATTATCAGGCTCACCTACAATGCATAAACTACATGAGCGAAGTCTCAGTAAGCAGAAATCATGCATGTTCATTGAATGTCATAAATCAATGCAACTCATTTTTTACTTATCATGTTGTTGGGGTAAACCATTTCTTAAAACTCTTCTTGTTATTGGGCCCTTGACCTACCTGTAGTGCATCGTAAAGAGCTCAGCATATAATCAATCATTACGATACCGAGTCTGAATGTCTCACATACCCGAAGTAATGTCTCACATGGCACTGGGATCGGAGCCAGTCCGAATGTCTCACATACCCGAAGTAATGTCTCACATGGCACAGGCTCAGTATAACATAAAAGTATATCGCACATACCCAAGGTAGTGTCTCACATGCCTCGATGCACTAACGGTGGTCAAAACTATCTTTTATATTTAATAAACTCTCTTATATGATTATGGCTCATGTATGCACGTTCACATGTCAATACATATGCTCAATAAGCAAACATCAATATAATTCATCGAACAACTCATATAATATTCAGATAGTACAAACCATAATCACAATCATATAGGCAAACCAAACAATACTATGTTTATGCATTGTAGTTGCAAATGAATTTCTACTTACCTCGGGTCCAAAGCTTACACTATCTCAAATCACAGATCAACTTCCTCAATATAATCTAATCAAGATAAAATATTGATTAGACTCCAATTTAATACTTCAATATTACAAATTACGATTCCTTTTCATATAACTCCTATGCTCGTATATTTTAGAAACTAGTAAGGTGCACGTGCGTTGCACGTGTGAATAATTTAATTAGTTTAAATATTTAATATGATAACACAATATTTTAAGATAAAAGAATTTTAGAAAGAAGTATAATTAAAATAAATTATTCGATATCCAAGGCACTTTCAAAATTAAAAATATCACACTGCATTGTCTTCATTAGAAAACTTCCAAGCATTAGAAGTTCATGCTAAAGCAGAATTTGATATTCTGGTACTTATCATATCCACTGCATTTTGTGAGTATTTTGTGAAATTTAAAATTCTGGTACCTATCATATCCACTGCATTTTGTGAGAATTTTGTGAAATTTAATAAGGAATTGTTGCTGACTGGTTGTGAGTTGAGAAGTGGTGCCATAGATACACATATATATATAGATGAGCATGTAAATGCAATAATAATAATTATTACTATTATTATTATTATTATTATTATTATTATTATATCCTTTAGAATTTAGGTTGAGTGGTCAAAACAATAGCACATGTATAGTCATTTTGGAAACGTTTATACCTTACCACCTCCAGCAAAAAACACTATCATAGAACAACGATGAAATAAATATGGTAAAAAAAATATAATGAATTATTTGTCACCTTAAATGTTTCCAACTTTACAAATCATTCACTATGTTGTTTAAAATTTCTTTCAAAGATAATTTGAAAGACAAATCCATGTGATACTTTCATGCATATGCTTTTGTTTCTCGAAATTTTACAATTCATGGCCATTCAACATATGCTAAGACGGTCTTTATCATTAGTAAAAAGATTGAATTCAATGGGAGCTGAAGTCCCGAAGGGGCATTTTGCCGTTTACGTTGGTGGGAATGAAAAGAAGTGTTTTCGTAATCCCACTTGCATTCTTGAAACATTCGAATTGCTATTTCAAGCCGAAGAAGATTATGGTTTTCATCATCCAATGGGCGGCCTTACATTTCCTTGCAGTTGAGAGCTATTTGTTGATCTAACATCCAAATTGGGCAAAATGAGATAAAAATAGGTCTTTAGACACTTCTTTTTTCTTTTTTACATCTTTGTCTTTTTTTCTTATACACTGAAGATACTTTGACGGGTGTAAACTGCATCCCTGAACAATTTTTTATATATCTTTATATCCCAACATTTTAACTCTTAGAAGAGTATAATAAAAATTTGTTGTTTCAATATATATATCATTTTCTAAATTAGCCCCCATCTTGGGAAATCAGTAACTCTATGTAATTATTCCACTGGCTAATACTTGGTACCAGGTTTTGGCCTAATGATACCATTTCTATTTCCAGAAAGATCTCTACAGAAAAATGAATTTTTTATCCATAATTATACACGCACTTATACATGCTCACGATGATGAAATCCGAGTTATTGTACTTTTTTATCCATAGTTCAAACGAACATCGATTATAAGCAAACGGTTAAAATGCTGCTGCACATTCTAGATAATCTAAGCATTGATTGACACATTAGTGCTCGTGAATGTAAAATGCATATCTAAAATGCTCTCTCATCAGTACATTACATAGATATTTGCTACAATTAGGAATAGTCTAGAATAAGAAAATTCTAGATTTAGTTGAGCTAGCAAATTTTTTAAGTTTCAGTGTCGAACAGTAAACTGAGTTTGGCAAACTATAAATATGGCATTAGACAATTGTAATTTAAGCTAAAATATAAAATTCGCCTATCAACTTTTTGAACTTTGTAAAATAGTCCTCTAAACACATGAGCGATAAATTTAGTCTGCCAATTAAAATTTTATCGAACATTTAGTCCAATTTTGAGGATTTTGACCGAAAGATACACTACAAAAAAAACATGAAATTTCCGAGGGATTTTCCGAGGGAGATAAATTCCCTCGGAAATTTCCGAGGGAAAACCGAGGGATATAAAAATCCCTCGGTATTTTCCGAGAAAATCCAGTTCCCTCGGTAAATCCCTCGGAAATCAGGGCGCTAAATGTTCCCGCC
>BMAC01000022.1:2257073-2301198 GCA_014905375.1 Phtheirospermum japonicum | reverse complement strand
CTTTGACAATTTAAATACATACACTTGAGTTAAATCAAAAAATGAATCTAGGGACTATAAACTTTGACCATATATGTGTATAAATTTTGGTTTATACTTCATGTACTACACGTCAAACAAAATGGCATCCAAAGAGAAAAGAACTCAAATTCCTGAAAAAAAAAAAATAGAGCTAAGTTGTACAAAAAGAAAGATTTGCACCCTAGTTGGAAGCAAAAGGGTTTTATGAAGTGGCTCAAAGAGACTCGTGGTTTGGAAGTATCACAATCAACAATATCTAAGACGTTCAAGAAGTCATTCGATCGTGAAAAAGATATTTCGAACCCGAATACAATACGTATAAAATCGGTAAAGTACCCACTAATGGAGTCTGCACTTTATGAGTGGTTTGTGTGTAACCAAGAGCATGTCAATATTAGTGGTGAATTACTAAAAGAAAAGGAAAACATTTTCTTAAAGCAACTTTATCCAGAAGCAACCTCGTTTGAATTTTCAAATGGGTGGTTAGGAAAATTCAAGTAAAGACATGTAATTCAATCACATCGCCGTTTTGATGAGAGTGGTTTTGTGGATATGGAAAAAATTGAAGCATGCTTGCCTTCAATAAGAGAAGAATTTGACAAATGGGTATGGAAGGACATTTACAACATGGATGAAATCGGTCTATTTTATCGAATGCAAGCTGATAATTCTCTTGCGACAAAGCAGTTGGAGGGCCGAAAACAAAATAAAGAGAGAACTATAATCATCATTTGTTTCAATGGGGATGGCTCCGACAAACTTCCGCTTTGGATCATTGGTAAATTTTTTAATCCTAGATGTTTCAAAAATATTAACCGTGATACTCTCAACTGTACTTATCGAGCGAATTCAAATGCATGGATGACATCCTTACTCTTTTTGGAATGGCTAAAGTGGTTCGATAATTGTTTAGACAGAAATGTCTTGCTCATTTTGGACAATTGTACTGCTCATGGAAAAAAGGATCATCTCCCCCCTCTTCGTCATACAACAGTTATGTATTTGCCACCCAATAGCACATCCAAAATTCAGCCATGTGATGCAGGAATCATAAGGAACTTTAAAGGTTATTATCGTCGTAGGTTCAACCGTCTACTCTTGAAAAGAATTGAAGATCGTGTTTTGGAACCATCAAAGATATCTATCCTTAATGGAATTGTAAATGTTGTTGCTTCTTGGTCAATAGACGTGAAGCCAAAAACGATTGAAAATTTCTTTAAACATTGCAAGATTCGGACCTCTAGTGTTGATGAAGTAAGAGTTGCAACTGAAATGGATGAAGAGAGGCTAAAATTACTCACTGAATTGAGCTCTCAAATTAAGGCACTACGCTACCACAACGAAATGGATATTGATGTCTTCCTTAATCATCCGGATGAGCGACAAATTACTTATGTCTTAACCGATGAAGAAATTATCGTTGGAATCAGGCAAGAAAATGAAGGAGATAATCCGGAAGATGATAGTGCTGAAATACCATAAGTTTCGTGTCATGAAACTTTAGTTATGTTAGATAAGTTGGAATCATTTTAGCTTCAACAAGAGGGATCACATGCAAGCGAGCTATTGACCACTCGCAAATTGAAGGATCAAGTATAGATCTATAAAATTAAATCGATGTCACAATCGACTATAGATAAATATTTTAAGTCATCTTAAACATGTTATTGATTTTGATAAACAAAAATATAATTAATAAATATTTTATAATATATTAATCATTTATTCCTATATAGAGGTATAAATCCTTAAGACGGAACTTTAAAAATGTATGACTTATGACAATGTGGAGTTTATTCTTATTTATAACTAGTCCAAGTTGGGACTTGAGCTTTTTATTACTACAGGGAGTTATTCCTATATAGACTATAGAGAGTTTTTACTGTATATAGTATTTTAGTTTTATATATTAAAATAAAATGAGGAGGACACCCTTTTATAAGGTGAGAAGTCCTTTAAGCATTTACTTTTGGTCAAAGTGGAACAAACTAATGGTAAAGAGGCCTTTTATAAGGTGGGAATTCATTTAAGAATTTAGTTTGGTCGATGTGGGACAAACTAATGCAAAAGAGCTAATTCTTTTTAAGTGTCTTGGTTATGTTTCTTATTATTTTATTCTAAAGTTACTAAAAACAAATCGTGGCTTAAAGACAACTACCCAAATCATTGCTTTATTGTTATGTAATTTACTATTACACATACACATATTCACATATGCACATATATATATATATATATATATATATATATATATATATATATATATATATATATATATATATATCCTTTGATGTACATCATATAACATATACACATATCCATCTTTATATGTTTATATATATACACATAATTACACACACATATATATATACACTATAATATTATTGAAACGAAGTATCTACTCAACTAATTTAAAAATAAAATATTACCTTCATCTAATTCCATACTTTATTTATATTCAAACATATGTTATCTCTTTATTTTTCCTTCATTTTCATACAAAATATCATATCCTAATTTTATATACTTCATCCCTCGAATTTTAGTATATAAAATCAATACATAAACATTTGGCACATAAATTATTAGTCACATAATTAGACATAATATATATATATACTTTACGAAATATAAAGCACATGATAAAATCTTAAGAAAGAATTATGTAAATAATATTATATGCGTGAATGCTATTGGCCAATGAGTAATATAGAATTTGGGATATTACACCTAAACCCCCGTTTTATTAATCTTTTAAAAGTTTTTGATTTCATTGCTCGTAATTTAAATCATCGTCTTAGTCATTACGACTCTCAAATCGAATTTCGGTCGTGCGTTTAGATTAGCGTTTTTCTCATTGTCTCGTTCGTGAAATCAAACACCAAAACTACCTCCGATTAGTCTTTCTCGAGAAACTCGACTCGAGTCAACTTGCCACGTACAACTGCTCTGTTCTCTTGCGGATGAACTTTTTATTTTAATAAAAAGTAAGTTTTTAAAAAGCTCGATTCAATTGGGATTGGAGATGGAAGCATGGGGCTTTGGGGGGGGGGGGGGGGGGGGGGGAAGAATTAAGTTTTTGTTAGTATATGTTTTGATGCCTACGATAAGTGATCAAATACGACAAATATGTCATTTAGAGGCATTCGAACGATTATGCTTCTGACATTTCTTTTGATTTTTGTTGAATAACTTTATATGCGTAAAAGCCCTTATTGGTGTTATGTGGAAGGAGGTTGTAATGAAAGATCCACGAATGAGGATCAACTTGGAGAGATGGTACCGTATAGACCATAAAAATATGCATTTCTCCGAAATAGTGTTTTATTTTGTGCCATGCTTTGACTTTTGGGACATCCCGCATCAACCAAATTTCACCAGGGGTACAAATACCACCTCCTAATATATATAGTAGGATATCCCATTCATATTTTCTATGCTCGAGATTCGCTCATAGACTCTGAGGAGAGTGTTTATTAGTCATACTTAATAATGTAGTCAAAGTGGCGATGATATTAGTAGTCATGTTTTTTTCTATGAGGTCGTATATTTTTTGATGTGTGTGTTAGTCGATGATGTTGATTTCTGGGACACATTTTCAGAGAAAATTCACCTTTAAGCTCTTGTGCTTCAATTTAGAGTTTATGGAGCCACATGTCTCAGCCAAATCTCAATTATATGGATTCCCGATGTCAATTTGATAATAAGTAAAAGTTATTATAATTTTATTTTATTAGTTAGTAGTTTGTATGTGTATCTTCTATGAAATTTTTATTTATCTCATCATTTTCTGTTATTTGTCATTTTTTGTTTTGTGACTAAATTCTAGTGTCGGGAATACTATTTTATTCACACATTATAATTTCATTATTTAAAAACCACCCACGTTAACCTAGACGTGTTAAGCATAGCTGACATAATTTCTTTTTTAATAAATTTCAAAATTTTATTAATAGGTAAAAAGTTTAAAAATACAGAGTAAGATCACGACGTYTGTTCCTTTACCGAAGGCATCTGTTCAGGCACATATCTAACCAAATGTCATCCCAAACCTCGAATGGAGCTGAAAAGTTGTTTAGGTGTGATTTTGCCTGTATTTTTTGATGTATTTTTACAACAATTGTTGGACTAAATGTGCACATATCATGTTCTTATGATTGTCAGTTTATAGGACCTGTGGTTGTTTAGAATAAGTCTAAGTAAATCGATGTTAAGTTTGGTGTTACAACACCAGAATTAACATCAAGCAATTTCAAAGTTGTAATAACGAAATAAAAACTGATGTTATGATTGGTGTTAAAACACCTGTATTAACATCAAATAGTATATATAACCAAAAGTAGTGGAATAATAAAAATACTTTGAACACAGTAATTTAAATTTCGTCCACAAGCAAACGTGCTTGTGCACTTGGGTATTCAAACCCAAAAACTATATTACTTTTAAATCGTTCATGACCAAATACAAATACAAAGTAATATATGAAAAGGACTAGTATCAACAGTCGATACTAAAATACTTGTGGCAATGTTGGTGATGATCTTCTTCATTGATTAAGTAACTTCGAAGATGTACTTGTTTTGTTGCCTCAAGTTCTTCACTTGCTTGTGTTCTCCTTGCGTCGTGTTGCTTGTTGCGTCTCTTGTGAAAGTCATATCAAAATTTGTGTCTTTCTCATGGCTCTTCTTGTCTTAAATAGACAAGACTCCTATACTTGGTAAACAAGTCTTAAACATTAACTACGAAACCAAATAAAGTCCTAGACTCCATCTAGAAAACAAATTTAGAGTTCTAATTTATTTTGAGCCCACGAAAGGCAAACAACTAAAAAAGGAAAAACTGCCAAGAATAAAATTCTCGACAATCTCCCCCTTTTGCCTTTATGGACAAAATACCACGACGCGTCATAAAGTTTAAAGAAAACTTTAAGACTCCCCCTAAATTAGAAACTCCCCCTAAACAAATGACCATTGTTTAAAAATACAAACCATAAAACTAATAAATAAACATAATCAGACACAAATCTAAACCCAAACAAGCATAAGGAATTAATGACTACGTATCCTCTTCGACGGGCGAGAAGTCATCCCATCATCCTTAGCTTTCCTCTTCTTCAACATCTTCTTCATCTTCTTCAACATCCTCGTCCTGGATTTGATCTTTCTCTTTCTCTTGGCCAAACTTGCCAAAAATTCAGCAGCATCACCATTGTCCTCAGCACCACCATCTTCACCAGCATCAGCAGTAGTCATGTCAGCGTCGGCATTGCCATTGCCATCTCCCCCTTTTTGTTTAGAAATAAAAAGGGACTCCACTAACGATGCTCGGAGCGCCTGCAAATGGGTAATTTGATTATCAAGTAAGGTAACCTAGCCCCGCACCACCGGAGCAGCAAAATGAACCATGTTGGAACCGGTGTTGGTAACATCAGAACCATCACAAAACGTAACACCAGCTCGAGTGGGCGCCCACCAATAGAAATCAACAACTCGGGCCCCAATTGTATGCTGGCTTCGCAGGGAAAATAAATCTGCTTCCCCAATAAACACATCATCGTCACTAGGCCTAAAACCCTGATTCTCAAGCAAATTGAAGATGAGAGATAGAAACAAAGAGAAGAGGCAGCCTTGGTTGTAGCCAACCGAGTAACCACATCAAACACGTGCTGGCGAAAACTAAACTTTATTCCCCGGATAAGCTTGTATAAAAACTGTGCTTGAGGGCGCGTCACAACCGTAGCATTCATTATAGGCACCCAGTTAAAGATAGCCACCTTATGCAAGGCAGAGTAGAGGGAGGAAAGACGCATGCTGGGCAATTGCTCATGCCACTATTTCATCAGCCCACCAGATAAAGACTCGATGGACTCATCCATGTCATCAACAATCGAGTCACCATGATACACCTCGGTCCCAAACATCTCATCAATAAAGTCAGGAGTAAAAGAATAAACCTTCCCTCGCACATCAATTTTCCCAAAATTCACAAAGGTGGGATCAACAGTAGAAGGCAGCATATTCGCATAGAATTCTAAAACAACATCTTGGACAAAAGGCATAGCAGTGGAGACCGTGGAATACATACCTTGATACTCAAAAAATGCAATCAAATTCTGCCTTTTGAAGACATCCACCGGGACTCGTCATTCATCAATCATGCCACGGAGATGATATTCTGAAAATAGCTCCTCGGCTTTGGGAGTCAAAAACTTCGCAGAGACTGGGACCATGTCCTCATTCTCGTCCTCTTGAAACGCAGATTCACCAAAGGTAGAAGAATCATCACAGTCAGTTAAAGGAATCGGTGTACTCGCAGTTGGAACGTTGTCAGAATCAGAGCTGGAGAAAGAGATTGGATCTGCAATGGGCGATGTTGGTTTCGATTACAAATCACCAGACCCAACATCCTCTGGTGCAACATCCAGACTATCATTAGTCCTCTGGGCAGCCCTAGACCTTTTCTTTTCTCTCTTTATGGCAGATAAATACTGGGAAAGAGAGAACGAATCATCAGAGTCCGGAGAGTAATCAAAAAGCTCAGGCTCAGGGTCAGGCTGAGCCATGGTACTGGAGTCAGAGGGGGATCAGCAACCAATGGACGAGAGGAACTAGCAACCTCTCCAGTGAAAAAATCAATGACTTCGTACTGTAGATCAGAGTAGCCTGTCTCAGAAGAGGCCGGTGACACTTTGATAGATGCTGGTGGATTCTTCTTCTCATCCAAGCTCACGGTTTATTTCCGGAGAGGAATCAACCGTGGAGTAGAGGTGGTCGGCGGCGCAGCAACAGCTTTAGCGATCACAGAATCTTCATCATCGGAGTCTGTCATGACTGTGACGTCCTCGGCCATGTTCATTTGATCAATAAGCACATGATGTTGTGCCACTACTCGACTCTTCGGAACAGCCAGTGAAATCGGACCTGGAGGTATATTGGGCAGAGTTTCCAACTGGACTAAAAACCTAGGAAATAAAAGATAAGTCGGGAGGGTTATCCACGTCAATTTCATTCCCCTGTCACCCGGGAAATACTTGTTCCTCCAGACAGCGTCGGAGGCCACGACGACAGGAACCACTTCTTGAGAACTGACCGGAGGACAGTTTGTCACAGTAGATGGTGACGGTGACGGTTTTGGTGGTACACTGCCACCGATTTCTTCACGGATATCCAAGCCAGCGAACCTTGGCAAAGTCACCGGCATCTGTGTTCACATGGGCAATGCACGCCGTCCTATAACTCTAGAATTCTGCTCGGAGATGAAAGATTCGATATTCTGCAAGGATATTGAAACAGAAAATAGAAGAAAGCACAAATCGGAGAGGGAGAATTGTGAAAGAGGTTTAGTGCCGTTAGGAGTGAAATTGTGAGAGAGAGCCGGTTCAAATCCGTAGCAATATATTGTCCATGATAAAAATGACCGTTGCCTGGAGAGAGAGAGAGAGAGAGAGAGAGCATGTAAATAATAAGAGAAATATAACCACACTATTTTCTCAAATACCATAAATAAATCCCAAAAAGATTTCTTTTCTTGCACAAACACCCACTCCTCCTTAAAAAAGTCTACACGATCTTAATCGCACTAAGCCACTATCTCAATTTTAGAAAATAAAAATTAAAAGCCCTAAATACATAAAGTCCGAAATAGAGCTGGATAGTAAGAACCATCACTATAGTCGAATATTTTCCTTTGCAAAGTGATTTTTCACTCACCAAATAAATCATATTACCTTTCCGATTCACCGATTTTAACACCACTGAAACACTTGGTTAGCAAGATTCAAAACTTGATCAATAGAGTTCAAAGAAAAGACACAAGCAAAAGCAACAGAACACACAGCAAAAAAAGGCATCTTCTCAAAGTATGAATGTCCTAATTAATGCCTAAAAATCATGACCTAAAAAGATTAAAAAAATATATACAGCAATTGATTTAGGTGACATGATCAGTGTTGCTTCTTATATGATGAAATTATAACCAAAATTGCTTCAGTGAAGTCAATGGAAAACAGATCCCTTAACCCAAGTTGATGACTACGTCAAAATCACTCAAGAGGGTGAGAATTAAATATTGGATCTTTTTAATCCATATTTTCTTCATCTTTTTAAAGATTTGAAGAGAAATTATCTTATCTTCAGCAATTTCTTTTACCACCCCTTGTTTTTTGACCTGGGAGAAAACCGGTTTTTGCGGGAAAGTTCCACAATCACCTACTTGAAGAAGTTAGTCTTTTTGTCACCATTTTTTATTACAACACATGATTTTTCTGCACTTTAATCAGACCCAATGCATTTAGGATATGTATGAAAAATTAAATAAAAAATGCATGCGAGTTTTACAGATGTCACGACTGATGACGGTTTGGGTGTCATGAGTCATCTAAGAAATAATGAGTCAGGGACAGGTGGTGCGAGAGGGGAGGTGGCCACCATTCCAGGAGAGATTAGTGACTTCTCAGACATTACCTAACCAGGAGACAAACTAGATGACGGAAACCCTAGAATTAGCAGCCTAGAGGAATGGGGCACAAAGTGTAAAGTAGAAGGGGCAGTTTCCATCGTGAAGGGCTGGGGAAACCAGGCAGACCATGATCAAACTCAAGCATTTATCGATGTGGCGGCCAGAGATCATTGCTATCGAAGAGTACCAGAGATGATTTTTCTCTTGTTGAAGATATGGCTACTGCAAATTATAAATGGCCTTCAAAAACTCAACTATGGAGTGAGTAGCCGAGGTGAAAGAAGTGGATTCTCTTAAGGAAATTGTCGCTCAATTGTTAATTCTAAAAAATTAGTTACATGTAAAATCAAGAGAATTGATCAAACGAATCGCATAGTACTCTTATGAAATAGAAAAGTATGGATCTCCATCTCAATAGAACGAGATCGGTTTAGTGCAGTGAGTTCTTCTTGGAGATGTGTCTCTCAAGAAAGTCTAATTGAAATAAATTTTTGTGTTTGTAACACGAAATTGAAATAATGAAAACAAAATCTATTTCAAACACAAGGACTCAAAGTTGGGGCAATTCTTTAGTAACTAATAAGATAATAGAATTGAAAATAAGAAAGCTAGGGTCTAGGGCACTAGACTTATCTCCAAGACAAATTAAACAATTTATCAAGAATTTAATGTGCAAAGTTGGGGCAATTCTTTAGTAACTAATAAGATAATTAGAATCAAAAATAAGAAAGCTAGGGTCTAGGGCACTAGACTTATCTCCAAGACAAATTAAACAATTTATCAAGAATTTAATGTGCATAAGTCTGGGTCATCAACTCTAATGTTGGGGTCATCAATCCTAACCTCAATCTGGTTTTAATCCGACATAGATATCTCATTTCGGTATCAATCAACATCTGAAGACAATTAAAAGTTGGCTAAAGAGTTAATTTTGCAATTCAAAACTGTACAAATTTTGATTTTCAAAATTAAGCACCCAAAACTTTTCCAATTAATGGATCTAAACTTATCTAGACCCTATACCACATTAACTAAAAACATGGGAATTTACAAGAGATCAATACCAGAACAAGCAAGAATAACAAATATAGAATTAAAAACCCTAAACATGATATTAAACAAGAAAGACATGAAATTAAGAAAGAACGTATCACATTAGAGGTGAACGATCAGAGGTGTCCTCTAATCGCCAGGATGAGACTGGTCCCTCTTTTAGTAGACTCGACTATGAATATGAATGAAGAAATGAATGTCGGGCTCTTTCTTTCACTGCTAATGGCTTTAGATCTGTCTCTCCATTTGGAATATCTCTAACAGGATATGGAAATCCATATCGATCTGAAACTAGAAGGGATGTTATTGGTGCTATCGATACTGCTCTCGTTATCATTACCAACTTACCACTTTCCCTCTCACATCCTATTTCATGCATTTCAAGGGTTTCATCCATAACCATGGGTTCCAATGCAAGAGATCTTGTAGCTTTCTTTCACGGGTCTCTTTTATTGAACTGCCACCACCACCACCCTGTCTTACCGCGGATGCTAGCACGGAGTTAGTCGGGGCTTCTTCCTCGAGATCACGAAATTGAGCATATATCTAACAACTAAAGCATAAAAGAGCCATTAAAAGCTTTAAAAGAAACTATGAGAGATGAAGCCGAAATCTACAAAATGAGTAGAAAGAAAATAAAGCAAATAAAGGCGAGGAAAAAATGAATCTTATTAAAAGTAATTAAATAACTTCAATCCAAAAGTATAAAGGAACTTAAATCTCAAATATTGAACTAAACTAATGATAAACAAGTTCTAGATCTACAAATCAAGTTTTGGGAAAGAGAACCCTCCAAAACTTGAAGAAAAATCTAAAACATGGCTAAAAATATGATATTATAGAGTTCTTTTTTTAAATAGAGAGGTAAAGGTCCTATTTAAATATGAAATGGGATCAACATTGTAAGTCGACGCTAATGGACTACATAGTTATGATGGCTCGACCATGACGTACAGGCATGGGCGCATCTACCAACTCGAGTAGGCATACGCAGCCCAGGGTTTGCCTCGAGTAATATCTCGATTAGAGGTGTACTACTTAGAGGTTGTCTCGAGTAAGTTATGGCTAGTGGGTGGCTTGCTTGATTAGACATGTGAGATCATGGGTTTTAGCTAGAGTAGTGGCTCGAGAAGATGCTCGAGTAGGCTTTTGTCGCATGCTGTGAAGGAGTGTCAAGCATTGCTGGAAGCTCTCAAAAGCTCAGAGTTTCTTGGGCTACGTGTGAAGTGGTTTCCAAGAAATGAGCGAGTGATGGTCGATGATTGCGGAAGGCTTTGGCAGCTTAGAGGTTCATTCGACCTTTTGATGTGGGGACTGCCAATATCTGCACGTCAGGGTGCAATTGTGTGATGCGTAGCTAAGAGGATGCGTGTGTGATTGGGAAAATGTGCCCAAGACATGAGAGGTTCACTGCACAAGATTTTGTTGGGGCTGCCGAAGAGTAATAGGCAATACGCGCTAGGGGTGAGCAGAAATACTGGGTACCCGGTCCCAGACCCAGAACTGCTTAGGACCCGCCGGGTCCAGTCCCGGAACCGGACCCGTTGGTACCGGTTCTGGTTCCAGATTCTTGGAGCCGGTTATAACCGGTTCCGGTTCTGGGTCCATACTTTTGAGACCCGGTACCCACTAGGTACCCGGTGGGACCGGTTTCGGGACTGGGTACCCGCTGGTACCGGTTCTTAAACTGGGTACCCGGTACCAAATCTTTAATATTTAATATATTTAAGTGTATTTTGAGGATTTTCTATTTATTTTGTTGATTTGTAATCTCTTATTATGAATAAGTTTGAAAACTTTGTATTGATTAATGTTGTGAACTTGTTATTATATTATGTATTTGTAGATTTATTTTCATGAAGTTTGATATTGTAATATTATATTATTGATGCAGTAGGAAAATAAATTTTTTTCTATATTGTAGACTTACTTTTGGTAAATAGGAGGAAGCTAATACTAATGTATTGTGCACTTTATTTTAGACAATACCACAATATAATAGGGTGTTAATGACATGTAGTATGCATAGTTTAGCAAAATTATTATAGAAAAAAAAACTCAAATAAAGACCGGGTACCCAGTTTCAGAACCGGTACCCACCGGGTCTGGGACCGGTTCCAAAAACTTTGGACCCGGCTAGTACCGGTTCCGGGACCGGTTCTCTTTTCTTGGACCCGGTTCCAACCGGTTCCGGTTCCGGTTCCAAGAAAAATGGCCGGGTACCCAGTTCCGCTCACCCCTAATACGCGCGGTACTGGGCAGTAGCTGCTTATGTGTTATGGTCATGGTGCACAACTTTGGGTGGTGGCGATGGGTGCTACACAGGACTATGCGAGTGGCGCGCAAGGCTAGGTTGTTCAGAGGTTCACTTAGGCCTTACGTTAGGGGCTTGTGTGCATGCGGCTAATGGTGTGCGAAAATGGCTAGGCGCGTTCTCGATTATTGGTCTTCGTCATATTCACTCGATCTTTAGCCCATCAACTCATCAATGAAATTATCGGTTGGCCCCTCTTTCAACCTCGGCCCAGACTTGCTTTGATCAAGTTTGACCCAACATAATAAAATAACATAAAATCCTAAAAAATACTTTAAAAATACAAAAGTCAATAAAAAATGAAACAAACTATGAAAATGCAAAATAAAACAAATCGATGTTGATAATGACAAATACTCAAGAGAAATATGGAAAATAAGAAGAAAAAATACAAAAAACACATAAGAATATGTTCAAATCAACTTCTCACACTTAGGTTTTTTACTTTTTCTCGTGCAAAACTAATGCTAATCTTCGTAAATTATGATCTAAACCCCGAATGGACTACACACTAATGTATACTAATGAATAGAGAATTAGTGCATTTCTTCACTTACAACCACGACAAATAACATCACCTGATAATTTTAGATAAATGGATTAAACTCACTTCTGGATGGTTAATATAACGAGTTGCCCTTCATGGAAGCCTCGCGTACATACACAGGCCAAGGTCTATCTAAACTCGAAATACGCTAGGTCATCATCTGACTAACCCAATGATCACCATGCTCCTATTTTACCCGAGCACAACTAATACAT
Source organism: Phtheirospermum japonicum (assembly GCA_014905375.1). Lineage (NCBI taxonomy): Eukaryota > Viridiplantae > Streptophyta > Magnoliopsida > Lamiales > Orobanchaceae > Phtheirospermum > Phtheirospermum japonicum. The sequence goes on along the minus strand of BMAC01000022.1, from coordinate 2,288,591 downwards.
GAAAATTAAAAAATTATTCAAGGATTTCTCCACCTTGAATGATTTATTACATGAACATTAGAAACAACTTGAACAAGGGTTTCTCCACCTTGCACATTTTCTTCTTTTTATCAATTTTATTCTCTCTCTCTCTCTCTCTCTCTCTCTCTTTTTGTACTAAGTGAGAGGTACTAGATGAACAACTATTTATAAGATGAATTACACAATTTACATATGAGTGTTCACAACTTTAATACTTGTTGCAACATGCAACTTACATAATCTTTGGCAAAGCTCAACCGAGTTCTCAAGGAATAAGGCTAACATCTCATAATTTATTACAAACGCCTAATAATAGAGAGAAGCAAAGAATGAGGCTAGTAAAAATTTATCTACTCGCATCCTCGATTAAAGAAATACTCAAATCACCCCTCTCCACCGAAACCTCAAACGGCATCATCCCCACACTTTGATTGTTCAAAACCAAAGGTTCTCTATTTGTTCGCATGCAAAATTATGTATTTTCGAGAATATATTTATAGCATTTTTTAGTCTTAACATATACTTTTCATGTAACTTTCCTTGATTATATATTTCTTGAAAATATGAGGCATAGAAGTAAGAGGTAAGATGGTAGTTTTCGCGCATAAAAAGCCATTTGCAGCAGTTTTATATTTGGACCATAACTCTCTCATATAAAGTCCAAAAAAGTGATTAAAGCAGGCCAATCCGATCATTTTTTAGGACCAAGAGTGAGCTAAAACTCAGGTATCAAACTAAGGTAGGGATGGCAATAAACTCGATTAAAACGGGACCTACCCGCCCCCGCCCCGACGGAGATGGGGATTACCCGCTTTAAGCGAGGATGGGGCGGGTATGGAATTGCGGGTTTTTGCAGGTGCGGGTACGGGGATGGGGATAATTTTCCTACCGTGGGGTACCCGCGGGTACCCGTCCCCGTTTGAGACCTGTTTGAAATCTGCATATATTATTATTTAAATATTTTTTTTTATATTTTGAACCATTTTAACTTAATGTTTGTCATGCTATTTGAACTTTCTTGTAGTTTCTTATATATATATATATATATATATCACCCCTATATATTAATGCAAAATCTTCCTAATCTATGTGTCTGCTTCGTATGCTTCATTTGACAAATAAAAAATTCTGGTGCTTCGTTTGCTTATGTGTCACCCGAGCCTAATATTTATCTAATTTAATACTTTTCTTTTTATTGTATCTTACCTAATTTAATTTTTTTTATTATATTTTTCCTTATTCAATACTTTCTTTTGATTCTTCTAATATAAAAATAGAAACAAATCATATATAATTAGTAGATAAGAAATAAATTTGTTGTTTTAATTAAAAGAAAAACTACATAAGAAATAATTTTAATTAAAAAAAATTATTATAAAAATAATTAAATAAATTTTATTGATAATATAATTTAAAATAATCTTATTTTTGAAGTTTCAAATATTCTATATAGGTAAAATATCAGTTATTTACAATAATTTAAGTATGTAACAAAATATTAGTAATGTATTCAATTTAAATATAAAATATTAAATTATATACTAATAATTAATAAATATTGATTAGACACCAGTACAATGCAACATGAGTTCAGAGTATGATATCTTTTAAATATCTCAAAGTATGTAACTAATAATTATTAACGAATTAATTCTAAACATTAATATATAAAATTATTTAATAATAATAATATTAATTAATAAAATAGATATTATACACGGGTTTAGAGTGTGACGGTTTTTGAATTTTTGTAAGTATCTAACTAAGATTTAATGAATTTAATTTAAACATCAAATCTAAAATTATTTAATATTTATAATAATTAATAAATAGATTAGACATGTACAAGGTACGGGTTGGGATTAATTTTTCATTTTTTTATTTTAGATATTAAATTCAGTAATTATGACAAATATTTTTTATATTTATCTTTTGATAAGTTCCGTGTAATACACGAGTGTTAAACAAGTATATATTAATGCAAAAGTCTCATAATCTATGTGTCTACTTCGTATTTTTTGCTTGGATAATAAAAAATCTCAGTGTTTCATTTGCTTATGTGTCATCCTAGCCTAATATATACTTAATTTAATATTTTCCTTTTACTATATCTTGTCTAATTTAATATTTTCTTTTTATTATATTTAGCCTAACTTAATAGTTTTCTTTAATTATATTTGTCTAATTCAATAATTTTCTTTTATAAATAAGTCATATATAATTAGTAGAAAAAATCTAGATTAATTATTTTAATTAAAAGATAAGTTACATATGAAATAATTTTAGTTACAAAGAAAAATTTATATATGAAAATCATTTATAAAATGTATTTAAATTAAAATTTGAAATAATTTAATTTTAAAATTCTAAATATTCTGTATAAATAAATTATGATATATGTGCAATAATTAGAGTATGTAACTAAAATATTAGTAATGAACTCAATCTAAATATAAGAAAATAAAATTATATAATAATTAATTAATATTTATTAGACAATGACACAATAGGAGAAGGTTTGAAAGTATGACACCTTTTGAATTTTTCAAAGTATGTAACTATAATTACTAACAAAATTAATTTAAACATAAAAATATAAAATGAGTTAATAATAATTAATTAATATAGATTAGATAAGGGTTGAAAATGTGACATCTTTTGAATTTTTATAAGTATGCAAAATATAATTATTAATGAATTTAATCTGAACATTAAAATATAATATTAATCAATAATTATAATAATTAATAAATTAAACAGGGCACGGGCTGAGATCTGTCTCTTATACACATCTAGATGTGTATAAGAGACAGGCCATCCCTAAACTGAGGATACACCCAACTTGACACCAAAGTTATACGTCGGGTGCGGCGCCAGAATACTTAATAAATATTTTTTAGAAACTAAAAACTTTACGGGGAGGGGGGGTCCTATAAATACCCCACTCATCCAAGAATGAAAATATCAATTCATATCATACGATACACGATATGAGGGGGCTTGAGATCGATTTTTAGGGTCAAGAACTCGAGAGAATAAGCCTGGGGAATGAGAGGTGGAGTAGACGAACACCATCCATCTATTTATGAGAAACAGCGGTTTATCTATTTTTTGTATATTACTTTTAATTTGAACATGTGTTATTGACATTTTTATGTATTTTGAATTGACCTTGTCCGGCTAGACGATATGATTTTAGACATGGGAGTAGATCGATGACGCTCGTTTTATGATATTAAAGTATTTCGTTTATTGGTATTTATTATTGCACATATTCGAGTATCATGTTTTTAATACATATTTTGACAAGTAGCTAATATTTCTACATGTTATGACATATCATCTTGAAATGAGAGCGAGAAACTATATTAGGCATATGGATACTTGACATAAATAGTTGCATACATACCGAGATGTCGTGTGATTATTTATAAAAGGTTTCTAATCTTTTAAACTATTTTGAGCTAAATTACATTTATTGTACCGAGAGGGTATAAATGGGTAATTAATTCTACGTTTCTAAAGAGTTCGAGAGAGAATGTTAGATAACTTTTGTGATTGTTTTATAGGGTAAACTCAATTAATGTTATTTGTCATAAATCTAAGAAATACCAAACAAGACTATTGTTTAGAATTATTCTCATCCATTCGTTTATCTCATCGTTTTTACTTAGTTTATTTATTTATTCCTAGTTAATTAATTGTTCCATCTTTATTATTATCTAAATAAAATACGTATTATCATAACTGGATACTCATTAAAATAGTTAATTAGTTTGTGTGGAATGATCTTACTCTTTACTACTATTATCAAAAATTAGAGTTGGAGTATTCATAATAATAGGCAGTCACGGTGAAGTTAATGATCAATCAAGCACACGAGCACGACATCACAGCAACTAAATCATATTAAACAAAACTTTTGGATTACTACACCACATAACATCATCTAGAAATTAACAACAACAAAAATCAATAGTCAATTAATCGGGGCAAAATCCCCAGATCAAAAATCAATTTCATCAATCAAAAACTCATTTGAATCATGAGAAACTCCATTAGCATGTCAACATTTTAGCATTTAAAATGGGTGTTTAGAAACAAACGACTTCAATAGTCTCGGTTGGTCAAATCCCTCAGCTACGCCTCGTATTAATCACGGTCCAATTCAAACCTAATGTTAATCTCGTAAACATATCTTATGAATTATGGGCCTCCACTTATGTAACTCTGTCCCAAAAATCCCGCGAGATCGATTCCCTGGTTTAAATCCCAATTTTTGAGATCTCTTGAATTATAGACATTCGAGATTCGTACTATTCAATCGATTTCTTTTGAGTTTTCAAACTGAAAGCATGTATCACACATCCAACTAACTAACGTGTTTGAATAAAAGGATTGTTTGTTGCTCATGTTAACAAACCTCTTATGCATTTTGCATAAATCAACGTGTTGCATTGCATTACGATCTTATCATCGCCTGCCTGATTTAACTAACTACTTTCTTGACTGAATCGAGATGATTTGGATCGATCCAGAGTGTTCCGCTTTGTCTTATTCTTCAAAGTTAGCTTCATTGAGCTTGGTATAGTATAGGAGGAGACACGTGATTGTCATGATAGCCACATGCTTACTTTGACTGAATTTCACTGATAGACTATGTTCAATCAATATAAAATGCTTTTCTTTCAACGATTCGAAAGCCTACTACTACATTCATCTTTCATTGGTTACAACTTACACAACTCCCAACATAACTTGAAGAGAAAAACCATTTTCAAAATTAAACATGTTCCACCTTTTTGTTTTTAAATAGAATACTATGCCCACAGTTTCTTATTCGGTGCTTTCACTTAAAACTCTCAATTTTATTTCTATTTCCATTGATATGTAATTTGAACAACTTACGTATTCAAATTTTATCACCAACTTGGTATCTATCCATGAATTACATGTGATTTATTATTGTTTTGTCTGGTATGATTGTTCACCCACTCCGGTGTTGGGGCATTACGGTTAATTAGATTCTGTTTTCGTTAATTAGATTCTGTTTTCGATTCTTTTTGGCTTCACTTATATAAAATATCTATGCTGATTATGAAGTCTTTGGACTAAAAGCACAAGATTAAAGATGCTGTGGATGGCATCTGTATAATATATTGGATTAAATAAAGTGAATCTAATATGTGGATTTAAACAGGAGCGCTACAGCCAAATCTGAATGAAAACTCTGTCAAACTCAATTCGCACTTCCATCCAAATTCTTGCAAAACCTGTGCCTAATCACAAGGCTTCAAAATTTGCACCCTTTTCCTACTCCAAACAAACTGGAATCTCTACACTAGTAAGAAGAACAAAAACCCAAACACTGGAGGTTAGAAAAAAAAAAAATTGAATCGCTTAATTTATTCCATGTATTCATACCATTTTTCAACATTGGACAACGTCAAAGACACAGAGAAATCAAATAACAAAAAAGGGCAGCCTAAACCCTTACATTTGATAAAATATACAAGATCTCATTGAAACAGCTATTAAAACTAAGGGGCACATAGAGCTCATTGTGACCCCAAAAAGGCAATAGAGGTAACTGTAAACAAAACCCTGAAAGAATGAATACACGCACATGCTACACACCAAGAAAATTATTACAAGTAAGCAGAAGAGACTTTATAGCTTGAAACAGTCAAATATCTAATTGTAAAATCACGTTTATGGTTGACTTCTTTTTCCTATAAAACTGGCAGTACCACCTTCTCGATTCAAATTGGCTTATGCTCATCGATAGCCACCACCATATGGCTGTTGACTATAATTTCCGGTTCCCATATTATGATTATAAACTCCAGGCATGGTAGATCCAGGAGGAGTTCCCATCTGCTGTTGCATGTTTACTCCTTGGCCCATAACCATGTTCATTCCCATACCCATATTTCCGGGCATGCCCATGCCCATTCCCCTCCCAACTGGTTGGCTTACTCCATAACCTCCCATGCCCATGCCCATGCCCATGCCAGCACCAGGACCACCATTGATACCAACATTCATAACAGAGCCCATCATTGGGTTCGGCGGAGGCCTGAGAGCAGTTGCACCAGCACGTCCTATGCCAGAACCAGATCCCATGGCTTTGCCCATGGTAACTGTGGATGCTACTGTGGTTGTTGGCTTCTCCATCCTTTTCTCCTTGCGATTTATGGCATCAAAATCAACTCCAATATCAGCCAATGGATTTGTTTTAGCTGCACAATTTCAGTATCAACCAAGTGTTATGACTGAAATATGTATTTTAAATATATTCAATAAGAGCTTTAAAATTTGAAAACTTACATCCGGATATATTCAAGTTGACGAGTCCTCGGCTCAGAGTGTCAGCCCAAACAGTGGACTTCGTCTCAAACTTGTCATTCGATGATTGAGGAACTATAGCAGAAGATCCTGTTGAAGATGAATTAGTTGACACTGGAGCCATGAGGGTGCTCGATTGAGGACCCATTTGTGAAGCTATGGGAACTGCGGATCCTGACTGTGACAGAAAATTGTGCTGCGCAGGAGAAATCATGTACGCAGCAGCAGCTGAACCTGTAGAAACGGACTGTGAATTGTAAGTTCCGTAGATATTCGGACTTGGTTGCCCAGAAGCACTTTGGGACTGAAAACCCATCTGTGATGCTTGACCAGCTTGAACTGGGTAAGTCAAAGCCATGGTTTGAGCTGGAAAGCCTGTTTGTGAAACAGATTCTGCAGATTGGAGAGGATAACTGGTGGTCTGTAATGAAGGCTGGCCAAGTTGAGCAGGAAAACCAGTAGGAAGGCCACTTTGTGCTTGAAAACTGTTGGGTTGTACATTCTGGCCAGGTTGATTGGTTTGAGGAGGAAAGCCACTATGAGACACAGATTGGTTGGGCGGGACTGGATATCCAGCTTGTGCATTGACAAAAGATGAAGGTGCGGACGGCGGGAGAATATCTGCTAGTATATCAAAATCCTGGTTCGGGGTCGAAAACTCCTGTTGCACAAATTGTGTGCTTGTAGGAGGAGATTGCACACCAGAAGGACCTGATGGCATGTAAGTTGCATCATAGAAAGGACCCCCAAATTCAGTTGCTGCCTTTTGAGGAATTTGTTGTGGCACATCAAGGCTTTGACTGGAGCTTAAATTGAAGGAATTAGTTGATGTAGTGATCTGCTGTTGAATTGATACACTATTTGCAGAAGAAACAGCTTTAAACGGACCATCCCCAAACGGATCATCAAAAGGCTGCAAAAGAAAGATGTATATTAGATGGATCGTTGACAAAGTAAATAACTTATCTAAATTTCAAAATGCACATTCCACCAAAATAAACTATTAAGCCCCAGGGCGTAAATTCAATGTGTACTTCCTGAATAAAAAATTGACAACTGTACAGGAATATTCACGAGTAAAAAAGAGGGTGGTGGGGATTAGAAGGCAGAAAAAACAATTGAAAGTACGAGGTTTGAGTAACACCTCCCTTAAAGGTACGCACACAAACATCCTTGCAGTCTTTACCTTTTAATAGACAGAAATTCTTAGAAAGCCTACAAGAGGCAACTAATATTCTAAATATGGTCTAAACACATGTATATAATGAATGACCATCCCATCTAAAATCTTAGGCTGTCCGAAACACGAGTCATGTTTTCTTTTTCTTTTTTTCATTTTTTTTATCTTGGGATGATTTTACCATTTTTTTTTTGTTTTCACGGGCAATTATAATTTAAAACTCCTCATTATATCAATATCGAAAAAATCTACGGAGAATGAAACAAATCATCATGCAAATACACACATAGTACCTGATTATTAATCGTGGATTCCAGTGATGCAGCTCCAATTGTGGGTCCAGAATTGAAGTCTGAAGAGGCATCAGCTTCAGGGATCATGGTGGGCTGGCTAGCAGGCACAAGAGCAAATGAATTTGAAGAAAAAGACTCGGACAAAGAACCCAGTAAATCCATTTCCACAGCAGAAGCAGCAGGAGCAGCACCATTTGATGTAGTTGAGGTAACTATTCAATGATTTGAAAAGGTTAAAAAGAAAATGAGTCTCCTAATATCTGGTAACTTACAACAATGATGTCAAATAATGAAAATTCCTCAAGCAAGCAACATATAAGAGCTCATATGATGCCAGATGGAAATGGGAAAGAGCAACTTAGACATTTGCCCAAGGCAGATTTTACATAAACTTAGATATTAAACCTAGCTCTCTTCCATTACTTTATGGGGTTGGCTACGCAAGACCCCTTTTCCATCCTGATTAAATGACAACTTATCCCAAAAGACGAGTTTTATTCGCTTGAAATTGGCAAATTTTACATGAGGGTCAGTTTGGTTCCAATAATGGGGGACACAAGATTTCAAACGTTTAGTGGAAATTCTTATATACTGGATTTTTATTTTAAAGTTATTATGCACCCTCCACTACAAGACAATATGAATGTAAGCTCAGTAAAACCAAATTTAACTGAAACCTTGGTTAGTTGCATGTATGAGGACACATGTTTTTCAGATGAAATGGTTCCGAAATTTGCATTTCAGTTCCAGTACTTCATATATTTATCCCAGTAACTTTTGCTCAATTTGAAAACTTGAAATTTCAAAGTCCACAACATTTGAGAAAGTGAATGCAATGGACAAGTCAGATGTCAAAGAAATGCATGCTCCAGAAATGCAATTGAAATGTCATCATTGGGTTTCTTATTAGTTTAATAGAAATTCTAACAAATATTAAGGAAATGAGACCCAGAGTTAGAGCTATATATATCACCCTTAAGTTTTCATTATTCACTAATTGAAGTATTAAACAAGTCAAATTAAGGAAAGGATATGAGTTTAATCCCAAAATTGAAGCTATTTAGATTAGTTGCTTTCTTCGATATTATGTTTACAATGCAGCTATTTCTCACTAAAATTATAAATACAATAAAAACATGAACACAGAACTTTCATAAAACGCTAAAATTGATTTCTTCTTGGGCAAGTTTCCATGTTCTCAATCAGCTACCACACAATCTATAGAACTACGCAATACTATTTCCCAATAATTTTCTTCCTACCCAACTGGAAAGAAATGATCGGGCTAATTTTTCCATTTACAACCAACAGTATATTGGCTACAATCGCTGGACTGATATATATAGCAAATCTCACTTCAATTCAAGCATACAAACCACGTTTGCACATACCATATAGTTCCTTTGACTTATTGCATAATTAAGCAAATTATAAATATCGCAAAACATCAAATAACAGATACTGGAAGACAGCTTCCAGATTTCTACATTTCCCATATTGGATTTATTTTAAGGCCCTCAATGATGGGAAGCTTGGTAATAATCAACTTCTGAAATCAAACTCATGGAAATGAATACGGTGCAGTGAATGCACCATGCCCCCCACCCCCCAGCATTTACATCCATCCATTTACCAATATTTGTAACCAACTTTTGATCAAATGGTTGTGATTAAGTGAAAAATGGTGCTTCACGGCACCGTAGAAGTTCCCCAAACTCATACATAATGAATTATTACGGTTTGGAACATCTGGTAAACTAATCAACTACATATATGGAAATCATAATTAGTCTCTAAATCTAAATTATGAATAAGAAGAGGCTCATTAACATGAAATGATTTCAAATTTGCATATAAGGATAAACAAAAATGAAACTGTGGCAAGACAAATGTGTGTATGAACCATCTACCCTCTCAATCAAACAATATAATCCAATAACTAGAAGACTAGAACAAAATAAAATGCCACGCAATTCTTCTTATTGATATTTCTATACCTGAAAATGATCCTCTCGGATCAAATTCATCAAATCCATCAACTTCCTTGTTGCTATGCTGAGTTGTAGGCTGAGCTGAAGCAGGTGGTGTAGCAGGAGCAGGGGGTGAAACAGCCGCAGCTGATGCGTGGCTTGGACTAGCACCTGTGGGAGATGATGCTTTAGGGGCATATCCTAGTGAAGAATCTCTGTCCCTGTTAGTTATACAATGTTAGAACCAATACATAAACTACCACACAGCAGGCAGACCGTGGCCACTAGCTTGTTACCTATCACTATAAGGAGGACTACGGTTAGCACCAACAGCATCCTCATAACTAGGAGGTACACCAAAGCTTTGCCCAGAATATTTACGATCAAGACTCCTGCCAGTAGAACTGATTTGGAATTTAAACTAATTAAATAACTTCATTGTATAACTGTTTGTAGTGGCAAGCAAAAATACAATACATCCAAACAGACCCACAAATCTAAAAGTACCTTCCATCTTGAGAATGATCATCAGCTTTCGCACCACTTCCTCTACAAACGGGAAAATACAAGTTTCACAAAATGTGTGATAGTAAGTTAAATAAACTAGACATGTTCAAATAACTACAGCAAACTCAAAGGGGCTATAATCAAGTGCTCCTAGCATCAGTCTAAAAAGGCCGCCATATATAGACAACATAACACTCAAAAGACCGTGAATATGAACAAGCATTAAACTAAGGTGTTGGTCTAAATGGATCTGATGGCTCCCATTGATAAACTGTAATTTTAAAACAGAGTGCAGATGGAACAACCAATGAATATTTTCTCATTTTCAAAACATGAGTGGGACATCCTTCACAAGCTTTGATACTTTTCTACTTTAAGAAGCAACTGGTCATAGAGAAACAGCTATCAGCCGGTCTCGAAAGAACCCAGATGCCTTAAGTAATGAAGTTCTATTTTTTAGTGGTGATCAAGTTGTATACAGATAGCATCCTTCACAAGCTTTGATACTTTTCTACTTCAAGAAGCAACTGGTCATAGAGAAACAGCTATCAACCGGTCTCGAAAGAACCAAGATGCCTTCAGTAATGAAGTTCTATTTTTTAGTGGTGATCAAGTTGTATACAGATAGTTTTTTGTTTTGGAGGGACAGACGAATTATTTTACATGTATCATGTATTTTTATTTCAGTGATGATGATTGTATTAATTTTCTTTAGTTGAACTTATCATTTTAGCTCGAAAGGATTTAGTAGACAAGTTACTTATATAATATCACTAACTTCAACAACTGCTCAAAGTTGATATGCACACAGTTGAATATATTTGAATCAGTTTTGATATTAAATTTATCACAATCAATTTCTACAAATGCAGCACTAAACCGGAACTTGTAATCACATTGTTCAAGAATTTCCACATATGACGACCATAACTTCTAATTTGAACACAACTCTATTATTCATAAACTCGCAAGCATATACCTGAATACCAATTAAAAATCGCCAGTGTTTTCCATTCTTATCATGCTAATCAGTAAAGACATAATATAATATCGAAGGAAAATTAGATCAGAAAAATATACCACTGAATTTGATTTGGATTTGAGGGTGTAGGAATTTGACAAACCTGGAAGAGTACTGACTATCATCCTCGTTTGAACGATTCATATCTCGATCAGCACTTCTACTTCTTGACCCATAATGATATTCATCAATGTTTTGACCTCTTCCTCGGTGGTCATCATCCCTGTACCCATCTCGGCCATAACGCTCCTCATTATCTCTACTATACCGATCCCCATCACGGCCATATCTATCATCATCTCTTGAACCCCATTCTCTTTCTCTCCCATAGCTGTTCCGGTCATCATCTCTGTTTCCATACCGTTCATCATCAGATCTGTCTCCATACCCTCCAGAGCTTGGAGAAGAGCCAGGACGATACAAACCACCAACAGGGGTACCGCGGTACCTATAGACAGTAATCAAACAAAATTCAATTTTATTTATGTATCATAATAAATAAAATAAAAAAATGGTTTATGGTGATCACCAAGACCAATATACTTGCACAAAGCGTAAGCAGACTGGGGAAGCATGAAATACATCAAAATTTAGAAAGATAAACAATAAAAAAGATCCGAAACCACATAGGATACCCAATATAAGAACGCGAAGAATACACACAAAGAAGACATAGGTAGGAAGAAACAGAAATAGGATCTCCATGAGACTGATCATACATAGTCAATTTTCTAAGCATACCCAACATTTGAGCTCGTTTCTTTTCTTTTCAGAACTAATCTCGCCATCGGAGCCTAAGAGCCCTCATTTTAAACTGGTGACAGATAATATTGTAAGACTGTAATGACCATCCAGCAGCCTCATGAAATCTCTGAGCTTAAATGAGTTTGCAGTCCCAGTAACTTACATGGGAACAAGATTTCTCAGAGAGTAAAGTAATGGAATTATCTATTTATTTTAACTTTGAATTTGAACTGACAGCTTTTAGAAAAAGAACAGCCCAAATCCATTGTTCTTAGATTAAAGAAGGAAAAATACATAGGCTTTGATTGCTTGTAAAAAAAATTGCAGGTTTTCATCTTTGAGTGAAAAAATTGCGAAATATGTAATTGCTTGTAAATAAATAAATAAAATAACTAAAGATCATCTCATTTTCATTTCACGTGTAAACTCACTTTTTTCTTTCTCTCACACTTCCCAATGACAAACTATACTATATATTTCTCTTCCCCCCAAACCCTGGCTCAAAAGACAGTTCAAATTTAAACCATGAGTCAATCCAGCACAAATAATTAAATACCACATACTGAATGTATGTTTACATATTTAATCATAAGTAGATCACTCCAGAATATACAAACAAAAGCACAGCTTTAAAGTTTTACATATTCGCATAAATTTGTAGTGAACTTTGATCTAAAAGAAAGATAGCCAAGCAACAGAAGTCGACTTTAAGAGTACACATGAAATCACCAACTTACAACAGAAGTATGCAAAGGCAGCCTTCATATAGCAATATAATCACAGAAGATATAGATACTCATTATACTACATATGATAACGAATATCAAAATCACCAAGGAAATTCATTCACCACAAAATTACAAGTTGAAGAGCCAGCATAATAATGATGTGATCAGACAAATTCTAATGTTCACTTACTTGTCTCTATTAGTAGCAGCCTTCTGTCGAACTTCCTGTATTCTTTCCTTGTCATTTACCAGAACTACAAGCGACTGAGATTTCTTTCTAACATTGTTTCCCTGGTCTTTCCCACTGGAATCAATATATTGAAAATCCGACAATGTCTATCACCAGAGAAAACATTATAAAATACCACGTGTCAACCTACTTACCAGAAACTCTAAAGAAAAGAAAGAATCCAGATAATAAAGAAACTAACTGATATTTGATATGCATGTTCTCTGATGTCATCTATAACACGCTCTGACCCGTGGGCTACCAGGTACTCCAAAACAGTTAAAGCCTGCAAAAATCAGAAGGTTTAGTTATTATAAAAGGCAGCTGCTAGGAGAGAAGCAGTGTAAATAGATGTGACAAATACATAGCAGTATAGGAGCATTCAAAATGGAAAGGTCAATTAACTTGAAAAGAAATCCATAACAGGGATTAAATATGATATTAAATATTATGAATTTTCCACAATATGCAAAAAATAAAAAGAAGAAGAGCACTTACATCTCCCCAAAATTGAATCTGAGGAAGCTTGGGCATGTATAAATAAGACACCATGGTACTTAAAAAATCTATATTTTAAGAGAAACAAACCTTGTATACGTGCCGCCAATTTTTCCCAGTATCATTTGTACGTTTCCATATAACCGACATGATCATCTGATACTCATGACTGTTAAAACTCTAAAATTAGAAACTTTCTTAACAAAAAAATATTGCTCATGAAGTACTCTATATCGAGTCAATTCGAACTTACTAGTTTCTTGTTGCCTGAGCAATATCAGCAAGAAGTGACCCATGAGGACCCCAGGGCTCGTTGCTAGTTGCATCAAGAACCTGAAAACAAAAACAAAACACCACTTGAAAACTGACAGGAAAAAATTAGACAACAAAGAGCTGATTCCACCACCCTCTAATGATTCCAAGAATCAAACACTGACCAAGCACCTTCGTATACAAAAATCACAAGATCCCAATATAAAATTAGAAAATAAAAATGACAATCAACAGGGAAAATAAGATAATTACCTTTTGTTCAATTGAAGGGACTTTAAGAACTTTCTTGTTAACCTCTCTCTTACTGCAAGATGACACACAGTTCAAGCTCAATGATTAATTACAACTCCGACTAACATCTTCCAGGTGAACTTTTTTTTTGTACCAAAACTCTTAGGCCAAGATGTAATAACAGAGAAAATAAAGGGCCATAACAATATAGCAGGTGCATTGGTTCAAAAAGGAAACTCACAGGTCACGAACAGTTTGACCAATAGCCTTCTTCATTTCACCCTTGGCTAGGGAGAAGCCAAATTAGCTAAACCTTAACGAGTTATATGCCTGCACAGCCAAAATGTATCTAGTAAATCACTCAAATAGACACCAGCAGTTAATTATTTTTCAGATTTTCTCCTCATTGAATCAAATTAAAAGCTATCCAGAAAGTGACTACCGATTTCCAACAAACAGATTCCCATTTCATTAGGGTCAATTAAATCAAAGAAATGCAAGTACGTGAGAAATGATATTACCAACAAAAATCTATACCATCAACTCAAGTTACCAATTAACAGAAAAAAAAAATCGAAAACCAGTATTAGAGAGATATTTATTCACAAAACAAGCAAAACAGTAACAAACAGTAACAATGTGCAGAAACCGATCAAATTTCTCAAAAAAGAAAAAGAAAAAAAAAAGAAACTTTATGACGCCAATTAAGCACCAGTATAGATCTGGAGAATCGAATAGGGGAAAGAAAGGCCGAACTCCCATACACGACAGAAATTAGATCTGGTACCCAATAAAAGAAGATTGAAGATCCCAACAGTTCAATGAATTGAAGAACAAAACTTATGAAAAAAGAAAAAGATGATACCTAAGGAATTCAAAGCCTCCTTCACCGTATAGCAGATCTGAGAGAGAGCGGACGAAATGGGGTTGATGGCGGTCTCGATCTAGAGAGAGAGAAATGGGTTGCGGGAAAAGCGAGACGAGGAGAAAAAGAGGTGCCCCGCAAAAAGAAAATTCGTCGTGTTGAATTGAACGTGAAAGCTGTCTTTAGTTGGAAATATTAGTTACTAAATTACTAAATATAGGAAACACTTGATACCAGTAAATAAAAGGAGTTGGTCTCGGTGTGACACGTTTTGACGGATTCACTTTTACTTTTATATATATATATATATATATATTAATTTAGATATAAAATGTTATTCATTTCGGTAATTATTAGAAGGATTCATATGTATCTTGCAAGGTGTACTCGGTCTCGCATATAGAATCATTATTTTAAAAAAAAATCTTATTGCTTTATATAACAATCGTTACTTCACATAATCGTTGTTTCACAAAATAATTTATCGCCCAAACAATCGATCGTCTCAAAGAAAACAATTTATTGTTAATTCTTCGTTTATTGTTTATTGGCGATCCCAACCAAATTATAATATGTCACCGGCGATCCCCATCGAGTTTATCAGCAACTATGTCCCCAAATTATTTGTGAGTTTTCCGTCGATTGGACCGAAAAACTTCATAAAATTGGCTTCAAGTTTTCACCGAAACAAGCGCTGCTCCACCGCCAAAAAATAAATCCTTCGATTGCAATGAACGAGAATCGCTTCCGGAGTAAGTTATTTTGAAGTTGATTTATTTTTGTATTCAATTAGGTTATGTTATTTCTATTTTTTATTTTAATGTTTGTGCTGCAGTTCCTTCGATTTGTCCTTCTTCTGCAAATGTTCCAGTTTCTGCTACGAGTTCGAACATTCATGAAAATAGTTCCATTACATATTTATCATTTCTCCTTTTATGATATATGAAAGCAATATGGGATGATATGTGAATTTGTATGTGATGATATGTAAATTTATATGTGATATTATAAGAGCAATAATATATGATGCTATATGGAAGCAATATGTAATGATATATGAAAGCAATATGTGATGATATGTGGTATTTAAATGTGATGACATGTGAAATATGTATGTGATGATATACGAGCAATAATATGTGATAGTACATGGAAGCAATATGTGATGATATGTGAAAACAAAATGTGATGATATGTGGTAGTCTAATGTGATAAATCCAAATTGATTGGTTACCAAGAATATGGGGTACTAACCTCAAATTCGAGATCAGCGACCTGAAATAGCCTCCGAATACGTCAGGGACCTGATAAGCCTCCAAAAGTCCTCTTGGCGACCTAACTAGTCCTGCAAAATAGCACTTTCGGGCGGGTCGGATGTCAGACCCGCGAATGTCCTCCGATGCTTAAGTTAGATAAAGCAATTAGTAGTTCTGAGAGCCCAAATACGATAAAAAGCAAGTTTCAAATAACGAGAGGTATGCACCCCACCCCCACCCCCCTTTTTATAAAGACGAGAGAAGTCCTCCCCAAGCCATGGTTTTCTTCTCTCAGCACAATTCCATAAATACCATGACACCATGACCGACTTAGAATTAGGATTCCTCCTGTATGCTAAGTTTCCATAAATAATAAATCTCTTACAAGAATAGGCTTGGGCCTGTTATTCTTTCCATATAGTCCGTCAAGACCCTATAAACCATCCATACTAAGCCCGTGGGCTTGATATTTATAAAGCCCACAACTGAGCTCTACCATCCAACACAAAACATAAGAGGTTGCGACCCTATATAAGGACTCATCCTCATACTCCAGGTCGCTACTATACAACTTAGCTCACCCACCTTTCCAAAGAAGCCATCCAGCTCGCTCACTTCTCAGAAATGAGGTCGCTTACCATAAATACCCCCATATATCACGTATGGGTTTTTAAAGCCGTATCAGTTAGTCCCCCATGTTCTAGATGATTGAGGTACGAAATCAGGTAGGACATGTAAACAGAAAATTAAGAGAGAACAACCAGCTCATAACTCAATAAACACAAAACATAAGTAAATCACCCTGCCATCTTGCCAAACCATATTTCAGAATCACCCAACTCGACATACCGAGCTTTAATATCAATCACCCAAAAAATTACCAAGTCCGCGACCCCCAGAAAGATTAGCTTATTGAGATCGCTCAACCTCCAAGAAGAATGCTCTATTTAGAGGATAAAATCTATAATTTCCCAGGTCAAATCCCCAGACTCCACACCTGACGACCTAAAATCCATAAAGCCCTTCTCACGACCTGCAATTATACTCAGGCCCAATAATTTCAAAAACGTAATCATAAATAATCCAAAAAGTCAAAACACGCTTTCCTTTACCCATCCCATCTCTTTTAAATTTCATTAAATGCAGCCTGACAATGTGCCGGGAACGTGTCACTCCCCCATTTTCTCGTAGTATAATAAACACGGTGGGCCCAAAACATTTCTTGAAAACCCTATCAACTTTTCGCTCCTACCTGTCCCATCAGCTTTCTCGCCGTCCAACACACAAAAACCCCTTCACCTTCCCCATTCGTCACTTTTCAGAAAATTCAAGCAAACAACCACCATTTTCGCTCTGCAAAAAAGCTCGCCAACCAGCAGGTTTTCAAAAGATTATCAACAGCGTACCGCTCTTCACCGACCTCCACAACTCCGAAAATGTGTAAGTCCCCCAAATTCCCCCTCTTTTCCATAATTTAATTTTACTGCCATATATGTATTGCATCTACTGAATTACTGTTATCTTGTGTTGTTCCCCTCCCCCTGTATCTTTTAATTAATGGTGAAATTAGCATCCTCCAACCCCAATTCCCAAAATTCGAGCCTTTCCCCCGATTCAAACCCTATTGAGAACCCATACATCCTTAAGAGAAGACGGAAACAGCCCCCATCTCCCCCCTCCGGCCTTCGTGATGAGCCAGAAGGCGACGTCAACTGGTCGGAATTAGAAGCCCAAACCAGAGCCCATACTAAGGCCCAGGCTTTGTTAGAAAACATACCCGAAAATCCTTCCCCTACCCCTTTAGCCCTTGTAAATATTCCAGAGGGCATTCCTTTGCAAAAACCCAGCAACCCACCATCTTGCGAGCACTTTATGGAAAAACCCAGTGACCATAGCTCGCTCCATAAATGCCACCGACCTGCCTCCCTCATCTATCATAACCAAAGAAATTAAAGATAATTACTGGTTACTCCCTGACCTGGAGAAACTAGAAGAATTCAAACAAACCCTTAACCTCCCTGAGACCGCAAAAATGGTTCTGCCCGACGTCCTCCACTTAGACCCTATGAAACCTTCACCAAACCACATTACCCTCTTCGACGCATTGCTCAGGGTAGGATTCAGATTTCCAGCCCATCAATTTTATGTTAAAATTTCCCACCTGTACAAAGTCTCCCCTCTACAACTGACCCCCAACTCCATGAAATTCCTGGCGGGGTATATCATATTGTGTAAATACTATAATACCCGACCTGATCCAGGTTTTTTCCAATTTTGTTTTCAAATAAAATATCAACAGAATTCTTTTTACTTTTCTGCTCGTTCGGGCTTATCTCGCTTCGTAATAAACCCTTCCAATAAAGTCCCTGAATGGAGAAGGAATTTCTTCTTCATTCATAATATGGAGGACTGGCCTTTTCTGACCGAGCTATAATACCATACCCCCAAACAACACAAACAACCCACTCCCAAACATTTACCCATTTTGTACAAAAAAATATTCTGACCAGCTCGCATAATGGAGTAAGCGCCCATTTGACGTGGTGCTGCTCACCAGTCAATCCGATATTTACCGGTATGTGGGCATCGACTCTCGCCTAGTCAAACCAGATCTTGCCCTTACCGATCCTGAGTTTGGTAGGTTTTCCAAGTCTTACAATTATACATCATCTTCCATTGTTATAACCGAATAGTAACACGTACTATGTTATTCGTTAATAGGTGTGCCTCGCCGAGCTCCGAGGAAGTTACAGAGCTACCTACTCCACAACCCGCTGCTGCCCCAGCACCTCCTCCAGTTAATGTGGATGAAATACTGAATCAGGCCTTTAGAACAGAGGCCGATCAAGAAGAGGACGACCTGGAGAAGGTACAGCTAATACAAAGATCCTCAAAAGGCAAAGGGAAACGCCCCATCTGTTGGTCCGCCTGAGGTCATGTTTATCCTCCCTTTATTTCTTCTTGGGCCATTATGTCCCTGATTTCCTGGTTGCGGTTATCTCGCGACCTGATCCTGAGGCGGATCCCTCGGTGGTGGTGGAGGCAATGGTCGCCCCTGCTCCTTTGATTCTCTATTTTTTGTAAATCACTTCCTTCAGATGTCCAGCTTTTATAAGTCTCTCTATTTCCTCCCTGAGATGGCTGCAGCTTTCAGTGGAATGCCCATAATTATTGTCAAACAAACAAAAGAAATTAGACTTGGGGTGAGTAGGGATTGGCGTGCGATCTTCTGGCCACTTTATAGCGTTAGGTACCAAGCGTTCCATAATAGTAAACACGTTCATCTCACGCTTCCCGCTAACCGCAGATCTCGAGGTTAAGAGCTCGCGTACTATCCTTCTAGGTTCTCTTCTTATTTCCCTTCTGGACATACTGACCCCTCTTTGCTAAAACGTACCCGATGTTCTTCCTCAGCTTCCTCCACTTGTATGTACTTATGGCATCTCTCCAAAACCTCATCGTATATTCGTGCTTCCTTCTTTACCAAGGACTTGCATAAGTCCTCCCTCCTTAATCCTTGGTGTAAAGCTCCAGCCTTCATCTCATCAGTAGCGATAGGTACTTCCAGAGTGGCACTGGTAAACCGGTTAACATATTGCTTTAACGTTTCGTCAGGTCGCTACACCATAGTAAAAAAGCGACTGTGCCGTCTTCGCATTCTGACTTACGCTGGAAAATTATTTCAAGAAAGCCGCTCGCAACATCTGATAACTGGTAATTTTCCCTCGTGGCAATTGATAGAACCAATTTTGTGCAATTCCTCTCAAAGTGGATACAGAGGCCCGACACGACACAGCATCCGTATAATTATGTAACATCCTCGCATTTTTGAAGAGCTGCAAATGCTCAACTGGATCTGTCGTTCCCCGATACTGAAACTCCAACGCTTTATACCCTTTAGGCATTGCGGCCTGCAACATATCATCCGAAAAGGGATGCCCCTTATCTTCGTCAAACCTCTCTCTTTCTACTCATTTTTGCAATTTTAGCAGGGCCTCCTGCATCTCTCTAAAAGCCTTATTCCCTGACCCCACTTCATTCTCGCCATTTCCTTCATTACCCGCTGCGGCTCTTACGGGTTTTATCTTGAGATTCGCCATCCGTACCCGAGGTCTGGGTTCCGCTTTCACTAGTGTGCTTGCCATGTCTGCGACCTCGACGCTTGTAATGGTTTTGCCTTACCTTCACCCCCTTCCCCTTATGCTTACGTTTATGGGTATGAGATTCCATGGATGAGGTAGAACAGGAAGTATCCTCATATTTTCGCTTACTTCGACCTTTCCTTCTATGAGAAGATCTCCTAGACAAAGACCTTTCGTTTTGTTTTGCCTTCTTAGTTTCCGATCTCTCCTCTTGCTCGTTGTTGGGTCCATCATCCTTCTCTTTCGGAGTACCCAGCTCGCCTGCTAGGTATCTGTTCAGTTCCTATGCTTTTCCAGAGGCACGAAATCCATAAGCCCATCTAAGAATCCTTTTTTAGTTTGACAGGGCTTATCCTTGGGTAAATCCTTCCACTCCTTTGTTCCTATATGAATCGCTCTCTGCGCCACCAACTCTGGCGTCTTCTCCTCCAAGCCTTCCGCCGGTTCCTTTCCATCACGTCGCTTTGGTGAGGGCGGCGGTGTGCCACCCAAACTTGGAACTGCCGGTTCCACCTGAGAAGGTATTTATCCATCTTTTATTGTGTCTTCTTCATTGACATCTGCTACCCTGTTCTTCTTCTTTGGCTTGTTCAATCCAGAACCATAGTGTAGGGTTCTGGGTAATATGTTACTATCCTTCATGCTTTGTTTATGAGATTTCTCACGCCTTTCGCTCAATGACTCGTTGTCCCTCTTTCCCACAGACGACGCCACTTGATAAATCCAAATTGATTGTTTACCAAGAATATGGGGTACTAACCTCAAATTCGAGATCAGCGACTTGAAATAGCCTCCAAATACGTCACAACGACCTGATAAGCCTCCAAAAGTCCTCCTGGCGACCTAGCTAGTCCTGCAAAATAGCATCTTCGGGCGGGTCGGATGTCAGACCCGCGAAGGTCCTCCGATGCTTAAGTTAGATAAAGCAATTAGTAGTTCTGAGAGCCCAAATATGATAAAAAGCAAGATAAAAATAACGAGAGGTATGCACCCCACCCCCACCCCCCTTTTTATAGAGACGAGAGAAGTCCTCCCCAAGCCAGGGTTTTTTTCTCTCAGCACAATTCCATAAATACCATGACACCATGACCGACTTAAAATTAGGATTCCTCCTGTATGCTAAGTTCCCATATACAATAGATCCCTTACCAGAATAGGTCTGGGCCTGTTATTCTTTCCATATAGTCCACCGAGACCCCATAGACCATCCATACTAAGCTCGTGGCTTGATATTTATAAAGCCCACAACTGAGCTCTACCATCCAACACAAAACATAAGAGGTCGCGACCCTATATGAGAACTCATCTTCATACTTCAGGTCGCAACTCTACAACTTAGCTCACCCACCTTTCCAAAGAAACCATCCAGCTCGCTCACTTCTCAAAAATGAGGTCGCTTACCATAAATACACCCATATATCACGTATGGTGTAACGACCCAAAAACGAACATTAACTAAACACAAATGCACACATAATTTACATAAATAAATTTGGTTTAAAAGTACAGACGAAAGATAGATACGACGACTTAACGACAAAACGAACAACGCTTGGAGTACTTATTTAATGTACAACTCCTGAGTTACAAAAAAAAACAACTTTCTCCACCAACCACATAAAAGACAAGAAGTTGCGACAAGGAACCTTAGACAACAATTCAACCTTCTCCTTGAAAACCAAATTCGGGATCGCTCGCCCTATCGTCAACATCTGGAGAGTTTGGTTTGACAAAAGAGAGCGTGAGCTAAAGGAGCTCAGTGAGTTTAGAATTAAATAATAATAAAAAATGCAATTTTTATTTTAAAATATAAAATTTTCGTGTATGCATCAACCAATTAGTAATTGATTTTATCAAGACATAAAAAATTATGAATTTTAAAAAGAAATAAACAATATAAAGGTTAACAGTGGAACAGACAGGAAAGACTGTCTCGTTCCCAAAAGTTAGTCCAAATAGTGAGTGTCCAGGTACGGAACTCTAGAGGTGGCTCCCGCGCGTAGCACTTAACTCCCGAAGGACTCTAGAGGTGGCTCCCACGCGTAGCACTTAGCTTCCGAGCCAGACTAACTCACATAAACGTAGAATCATGTCGATCAAACATGACCCATACGTTTCCGCTCACCATGAAAGGTGACACTCCCGGCCGAAGCCTCAATCACCTTATCCCTCCCAGTAGGCTCGACGTCCCTTTAGCTATGGGATTCAAACACAGGGTACGTCATATTCCGGAATATACCCAATTTACGACCCAAATCCTGACGTCGTCTCCGACCCGACCAGGAACAATGGGAATAGGTACCACGAGTAGTCGAGCAATAACCACAGGCAACCTACTCGATTAATTATCCAAACTACTCGTGCCTGACAGACATGGACATTTAATAGCATATGTCCACAATTAAACCAATTTAACAAAGTTGTCGAAAAATCAAGATTTATTTGACGTTTGAAATTTTTCTCCGTCATCACGCGCTGCGTTTTTAAAACAGTTATAACTTTCTTAAAACATTAGGTAAAAATATGATTTTTACGGCGAAAGAAAGATAACACAACAAGCTACAACTTTCATGAAAACACTGAAAACTAAAAAATGGGTTACAAGGGTGAAAATAGTTCAAACAGTGGAAAAAAGCTGCAGAAACTGGACAGAAATTTATCAATGTGCAGGTTTCGTATTTTAAACATAACTCCTAGTAGAAATTAGATAATTGATTGATTCCAGCGGCTATTTATGAATAAGACAAAAATCTACAACTTTTATGAAGACACTCAATACCAAAAGGCAGTTTAAGATGGTCAAAATAGCTTATCAACAAGCTGTTCGAAACCCGACAGCAACCAAGTTATTCGACAACAAACATCAACTAACAAAACAATCAACAAAGGTCAAATACGAATCCTATAAATCATTTCATCATAAAAACCTCTATAAATCAGCTCATATTAGACGACACGAGTCTCTTAATATCCACCAAAATTCCATCAGCGCATACAATAAAATATAACCACCAAGCAATTTCATCGAACATATAAACAAACGTATTAAAAACATCGAACACTATAAGTACTAACATGATCAAGCCCTAAATGAAAAATACTCAAACCTCCAGTTTTAAAAGTTTTACTCACTTATTTAATTAGGTGGTTGAGCTATCGGCAGATTAGCGTGGTTGTCGTGCGCAAGTCCTACACGTGTCGGAAACTTGATTAAAACTCCGACCAACTCTAATGAAAAACCGAAACACATTAACGAACAATAAACTATAACCATAAATAACATAATATTATAAAAATATATAATTTTTATTAAAAATTCAGCCCCGTTTTAGCCTCGACCACTTAGTGGCTGTCCTCGGCTCAAGTTTTCCGGTAACTACGAAGCTCGGAGCCGGTTTTTCAAGAATAGCTTTTAAAAAATTACAAAGAACCCTAGGTTAGGGTTTTAGACCAGAAAATTCACCAACCAAAGCCCCAACCTCAGCCCTCTTGGCTATCCTCGGAGGTGGCTTGAACGACTTACGACCGTCGGTGAACTTTCAATCAAGTAAAAGTAAAATAAAATACGTATATATATATATATATATTTTTCATAAAAAATAATAGGTTAATACAACATTCAATAGTATAAAAGAAAATAGGGGAAAAAAATAAAAAAAATAATTTTTGGACGGAAAAATTCTTTTCCGGCGACCGACACGGCGGCGGCTGGTGGTCAGGCGGCGGCGGCCAGTGGTCCGACGGTGGTGACCGGAGATAGGAAGGCAAGAAAAAGAGAGAAAACTAAAACTCTCGAAGCAGAAAAGAAAGCTGGAGAGTTGAAACTTACCGAATGAATTCTAATGCCAAAATCTATGAAGAAAAATTCTATTTATACAAAGGAGTAAAGGGGCTGGGCTTAGAGGCAAGTTGTGCTGAAAAAAAATAATTTAAATCAAATGGGCTAAAATTAATTAAATTGGCTAAAATAATTAAATGGGCTAAAAAAAATAATTAAGTTGGTTTGATTGGGAATTGAAAACATGGCTTGATCAAAAGAAAAAAAATAGACTAACCCAACTACCATATAAATATATACATAACACCTAATTGTTATAATAATTAATACAAATCACATATAAGACAATTAGATAAATTATTAAATTAAATTCATTATACACTAAAATCCAATTTACCTAAATAAAATTGTTATATTAATACGAGGTCTTACATATGGATTTTTAGGGCCGTATCAAAATGTGATGATATGTGAAATCTTTATGTGATGATATAAGAGCAATAATATGTGATTTCCTATGTTTTTCAGGATGGTTACAATCTATGGATGCCAAGATAATTATTGGTTACTAAGGCTTTATTTATAAGAGCAAAATGGTGTCCATCGTTCAACAATAATTGGTTTTCAGGTGCCATCTTATCCTCTCAAAGAAGTGAGAGCACAAATCATGCGCTTACAAGAAAATTATCTAAGACGGATGGGCTTTGTGATTTCTACAACTTGTTCATCAGAGTTGTTTCGGAGGAGTAAAGAGAACGACGAAGATGTACGTTGCATGCTAGGTACACCGATGGCCTTAAATGATGTGAAGTTGATTTTACATGATATAGATGTGTATGCATTTGAAGCTTTCTCTTTATTTAAAAATTAATTTATGAAGGGGGCTACATGTCATCAATATTTTTTTCTATAGAAGGGTCTATTATGATATATCATGTGTGGGTTTAGGTAGGGATGTGATAAAACATGTGGTAACTTTCAATGTTGAAGATTTGTCGGTATCTTGCACGTACAAGTTATTTTTTGAGGTGAGTATTTTTTGCTGTCATTATTTGCGTGTAATGAATATATATTGTGTGTGTGCCATTTTTTGAGAGATATCTTACAAAAAGGTGGCATAAGGATGTTTTTAGTGAGCGGGTTTTAGATGATGTTCCTGCCTTTGATTCATCGAACAAATTCATGGCGGGCTCGTTATGGAGGATTCAAATAAATAGAAAGTTTCAAAAGCTGATTTAGCAAGTTAAGACAATGTTGAAGCTCGATTTAAGTGTGAATAAGCTTTTGAAAGTACTAAATATAATGTTATACGTGAAGTCGACCCCATTTATTTTGATGACCGCGTTGATCCGTCGTTGAGTGGTGTTGTTCAAAATCCTCAAAGTTGTTGTGAGAAAAGTAACTGAAATATGTGATGATATGTGGTTGGTGTATGTGATGATATGTGGCTAATATATGTGATGATATGTGGCTAGTATATGTGATGATATCTGACAGAGATTCAGAATTTAAAGTTTAGTTTTCCATTTTAGGGTTAAGTTTTTTATATTAAGGTTTAGTTTTCTATTTTAGGGTTTTAGGCTTAGGATTTGATTTATTTTTAATGATATGTGGCTGGTGTATGTGATGATATGTGGCTAAGTAAATGTGATGATATATGGTTGGCATATGTGATGATATGTGACTGGCATATGTGATGACATGTCGCTGGTGTATGTGATGATATGCGATTTGAATTTTTCTGATGATATGTGGCTCTAATCTAATTTGTGATGATATATGTATGAAATATGTGATGATATATATCTGAAATATATGATAACACGTGGCTCTAATATGTGATGATATGTGGCATTTGCATGTGATGATATGGGATAGTAATATATGATGAGTAAAAAGGGTAAAATGTAGTACCCGAGCTGGTTTTATTCTTTTTTCTTCTTGTTGGTCAACCATTGCTGCCTCTGTTGGTTGTTTATTCATTGCAACCTCTAATCGATGGTATATTCTTTAATTGGAATTTGATTATTAATATTATTTTAATTTTTCAGAATTTAATTACTAAAAAAAATAGAAATGTGCAAAACCTGATTTTTTTTAATTTTTTTTTTGCTGCTTTGGCAACTGTGTTCTGCGATACTTCACATTTGTAATTTCCCTCTCCACTTTCTGCACTTGATCACTATGTTGACCCGTTTCATTTTTCTTTTGAAATTCTAAAAATAAAATTATTTTAATTTCTATGATAAACACAACCTATTTAATTATTTCCATAATTAATTTTTCTTAATTAAAATGATTTCATATATAACTATTCTTTTAATTAAGATAACTAATTTATATTTTCTTTACTAATTATTTTATGATTCATTTATATTTTTATAGTAGGAGAATAAAAGGAATATTGAGGTAGGTAAAATATAATAAAAATAATATTGAATTAGGTAAACTATAACAAAAGAAAAATATTAAATTAGGCGATATATAATAAAAAGAAGATATTAAATTAGGTAGATATTAGGTTCGGATGACACATATGCAACAAACGCACCAGAGTTTTTTTTATTAAGATATAACAAATTAAAATAATAAATTAGGAAAAATATAATAAAAAATATTAAATTAGGTAAAATACAATAAAAATAAAATATTAAATTAGGTAGATATTAGGCTCGGATGACACATAACCAACCGAAGCACAAAAAATTTTTTATTTGCCAAACGAAGTATGCGAAGCGGACACATAGGTTAGGAGATTTTTGCATTAATATATAAGGGTGATATTAGTTTGAGACCCATATGTTACGCGGATTTTTAGAGATCAATTATTAGTTTGATAAATATTTATTTATTGATATAAACGATAATGTTTTCGTTGCACAAAATAATTTCCCACCATTTCTGACTCTTTAACTCTAAAGAATTTGGCACAAAGTTGACCGTAAGTTACACGAAAATTATAAAATAATATTTTTTAAAAAGTTTTTGATAGTTACGAAAATAAAAAAATATATACAAGTATGAGTTATTGAAAAAGAGTATGAATGTCTTAACTTGTGTCATAACATACTGGTGCCCTACAAATATAAATATTATAAGATTTAAACTACTAATTCTTATTAATATTAAATCATAATATTAATATCATATATCAATGTTTCGAACTAATATCACCATCATTTTATTATATCGTTCCAGATGCTTACTATTAAACATTATATCAACGTGGGTATCCCTTGCCAATGAATTTTTATTTACATGCTTAGATTACATTTATTAGTAATTTCTAAGTAACTATTAAGAATACATTAAAAAAATTAAATTATAAATTTTTGTAACTTATTTATATTATTTGACACTCTAAAATGAATTTTATTAAACCTTTTACAAGAAGTCCACTATATAATATAAACAAATCTAAAATAATTATAAATTAGTTAACATAAATTAAAAAATCTATATATAAGTTCTTATTAATTATTTAAGAAAATAAAATTAAAAAACATAAAAATAATTACTATAAAATACTATTGAAAATATATAAATTCAGATAAATAAAATATACAAATTTATAATTAAATTAAAATTACTTATTGAATAAATTTAAAGTTTAAAAAACCATCAAAGTAAAACTTCTAAAGAATTATTTAAAAAATATATAAAAAAACCATAAGTAATTATAAGATTACATAAACAAAATATAAGAACTTATATTTATATTGAAGTTAATAACACTTTATTATGTTTCTATCTAAGTAAAACTTATTTTGAGATTTATTTTATAATATTTTATAATATTTCTATCACGTTTTTCATTTTTAAATAGATGAATTAATTATGCATGATTAAATATTCTTTATTATATTTATTTAACTTACATTATTATTTTTAACAACTTATATTATTATATAATATTTTATTTTTAAATTTTATTAAATAATTATATAAACTTAACATCAGTTTATTATGTAATGTTTCAGATCTCAAGTTTTAATATTTTATTTAGTATTATATTATAATATTTTATACAAAGATCCGTAATTAATTTTGTGACCCAACAACTGATTTGGAATAATTCTTTTTTTCTTTTTAGTTTTAAAATATTTCACATTTATTTCTTTTAAAGATTTATGAAATAATTATTTAGAATTTAATCATTCTTTATTATATTTTATAGAATAATGATATTATAAATAATTAGTTAATTAATTTTCTATATTTATTTAACTTACTATATAATTTTCTAAATACGTATATTATTATTATATAATATTATTAAGCCTTTTATTTTAAAAATTGATCAAATAATTATATTAATTGATAAAACATTTTATTATATAGTTTTTCTTATTTCAAGTTTTGAGATTTATTTAGTATTATATCATAATATTTTATATATTATCTACAAGAATTCTCAATTAATTTTGTGGTCCGAAACCACATTTTTTAAATACTTTTTATTATTATTGTTATTTTGTTTATTTGTTATTTTTTTATTTTAAATTATTTTAATTTTTTTTAATTTATAAAACAATTATTTAAATGTTAAATCACACTTTATTATATTTTTTTATCTAATTTAAAAGTATTTTCAAATTTATTTTATAGTATATATTATAATATTTCTGTTATGTTTATCATTTTCAATATAGTTAAATATTATTCATAATCAAATATATTTATTCTATTTACTTATTAATTTATTATACATACATACATATATATATATAATATATATATATATATATATATATATATATATTATATATATATGTATATATATATGTATGATTTTAAGCTTGAGATTTATTTAGTTTTATTGTATTATAAAACTTTATTTTATATACTAAAATCCCATTTAATTTTATGACCCAAAATCTTATTTTTTAAACTTTATTTTTAACTTGGTAATTTTTTATATTAATTTATAATACTTTTTCCCATATTTGAAATAATTATTTAAAAATTAATAACACTTTATTATATCTTTATCTAATGTAAATATATTTTGAGATTTGTTTTATAATATTTTATATTATTTTTTATTTTTTAATATATCAAGTAATTATTATGATTAAATCTTGTTTAACTTGCTTTATATTTTAACAACTTGTATTATTATTCTATAATATTTCTAAGTTTTTTATTTCTCAATATTATTAAATAATTATATAAATTTAAACAATAGTTTATTATATACTTTTTATGATTTTACGTTTTGAGGTTTATTTGTGTTATATTATAAAATTTAATATTTTTGTTTTAGTTTTTTAGTAAAAATTATTAAATAGTTATTTAGAACTATTTAATTTTGATGAGAAGATTATGAGAAGTATTAACTTCTGTATAAATGTTAAAAAAATGAATTCATGGTAAGTTATGTAGGGTTAAAAGAACTATGAGACCTATTTCTTAGTATATATATTTTTTTATATAAAATATAATAGTAAGACCATGTGGTGTAGTGGTTGTGGGTTAAATATTTGGGTTAAAAACTCAAGTCTCTCAATTTTTTTTTATTGACATATGTAGGAGTAAAATTTTAAGGTTTAGTGGATTATAAACTGTTTATTTATTTAAATTCCATTGTAATATATTATGCATTTTAAATTATATTATTCAATTTATATTTTATATTATTATCATCTCTATTACCTTTTTTTTTAAAGAAAATCTTAATTGCCTTAATTGTGAAAATAGTGTAAAAGTATCTAAATATGATATATTTTTGAAAAATTCAATAAAACTAATATTTAGAGTTTCAAATAATATAATTAAGTAGTTTATGAAAAATATAAATTTAAAAAGTATTTTACAAGATGATTTTAGTATGGATTTAGAAATTATTAACAAATGTAATGCATATTAAATTTTTAATAAAAAAATCAAGAAGATTAGATGTTAACCCCATCAACCCCTATTTGTTAATTCTGTTGACACGTGTCAACTCCTTACGATTATTCTTCTCTTGACGCCGCCAAGAAGAGTCCGCAGAACGAATTCCTCTGCCCCATCTCCAATTACTTGATGTCCGATCCCGCCGTCGTCTCCTCCGGCGAGACCTTCGAGCGCGTCTCTGTTAACGTCTGTAGAGACTTGGGTTTTGCCCCAATGCTCGCCGATGGATCGACGCCGGATTTCTCGACTGTGATACCGAATTTGGCCCTCAAGACCGCCATCCTCAACTGGTGCTCGAAGACAGGGTTGGACCGCCCAAACATTACTGCAGCTTTTGGATGCTTTGCTGCTCTTCAATTGCCAGATCCAGTTTTTTCCCTTTAAATCCTGCTGCGGTTGGTCTGGTCAATAATCTTGGTAGGCTGAGGTGTCTGGTGTTGGGTCAATAATAAGTTTGATTATTTGCCGAATATATTTTATATCGTTTTGCTACTTGCGATATGACAATGGGTAATTTGCTGCATTTTGTCCGCAGGATATGAAAGACATGAGAACATGCTACTATAGCTTACTTTCAGCTACTGCGGCTACGGCAAATAGTGCTTATGATTTTGTTTGAGTTGATGTATTTTTTGAAATTAAATTTCAAAATGTGAAATTTCATTTTGGAGAATAATATCTTAACACTAGAGCTGCTGATTGCTGTACATTTTGTCTCAAGAATATATATTTTTATTTTCGGTTTTTGGAGGCATTGCTGGAAATGGGGAATTGTCTACTGGAGAAAACTACAATGCATAATAATGGAGAAAGCAGTAAGTGAGCCAATTTATCCTACTTCAAGAAGCTACTTTAGTTATCTTTAGCACTGATGTATGAGATGGTCCAAATTGCAATTATGTTTCTAAGTTTCTCATAGATCAATATGGTTGACTTTTATTGTTTCATAAATTTTCACACACACACACAAACATATACATATACATATATATACATACATACATACATACATACATATATATATATATATATATATATATAGTATATATATATATATATATATATATATATATATATAATAGTATTAAGGGTTCCTACTTTTTTTTCATTTAAATTTTCTAATATGATGAACAACGATTTCTTTTTCGTATTTTATGTTATATTATTATTTATTGTTTGCTTTATGGATCTAGGATGAACAATAAGAAGCAAATACTTCTATACACCTTTTTGTTTCTTAGAGATTTTATATTCGTTCTTTTCAATCGTGATTTATACTTACAGCGGGTGGAGAAGGTTGGGAGCAACAGATAAATAAGAAACAAAAATCCTATATTGTGGTTTTTTCAATTTGCATGCGAATTTCTTTATTTTGTTTAATTAATATTAATTTGTTGTTTTTGTTAGATTTTTTTTTTCAAATCACAGGGTTCCAAAATATTATTTTTATTTGATTGGGCTAATTTCAAAGATCTTATTTACATTTTGATCAGATTGTTAAAGTCGGATTTGCTTAGTTTAAAGAGTTTATAACAG
>BMAC01000022.1:2246708-2257048 GCA_014905375.1 Phtheirospermum japonicum | reverse complement strand
GAGCAAATACTTCTATACACCTTTTTGTTTCTTAGAGATTTTATATTCGTTCTTTTCAATCGTGATTTATACTTACAGCGGGTGGAGAAGGTTGGGAGCAACAGATAAATAAGAAACAAAAATCCTATATTGTGGTTTTTTCAATTTGCATGCGAATTTCTTTATTTTGTTTAATTAATATTAATTTGTTGTTTTTGTTAGATTTTTTTTTTCAAATCACAGGGTTCCAAAATATTATTTTTATTTGATTGGGCTAATTTCAAAGATCTTATTTACATTTTGATCAGATTGTTAAAGTCGGATTTGCTTAGTTTAAAGAGTTTATAACAGTTCGAGGTGCGTCTACAATTTATTTGGATACAATCTTTGTTTCGATCCTTTTATTTTGTTTCTTTAATTGTTAATTCAATTTTTGTTCGAATCCAGCGACTTTGAAGAAGTGAAGGTAAATATCTTAAAGAAGAAAATAAATATTTAATCAATACTTCAAAAATGTGGCTAAAAAGCACAATACTCAAAAACGAGATTAAACGTACCAAAAAGTATAAAAATAAACAAAACAAAATTCAACAACAAATACTAACACAAACACACAAATAAAAGCAAACACCAATAATCGTAGCCTTTAGACTTCCCCGGCAACGGCGCCAAATTTTGAATCGAACTTTTTTGTTTTAAAAAATAAAAAGCTCATCCGCAAGAGAACGGAACTATTGTAGGCGATAAGCTGACTCGAGTCGAATCACAAGGAAGACTAATCAGAAACTATTTTGGTGTTCGATTTTTTACGTACATAGAAAAGAAATAAAAAACTAAACTAAACTAAACACGCGATCAAATTTGGTTCAAGAATTCTAACATCTATGAGCAAGAAAATAAAAAGCTTTTAAAAAAAACGATTAATAAAAGTGAGGGTCTAGTGTGCCGGAATCGTCTCCACGATCGGGGTTTTCAATCCCGAATGGTTCTAAACGACCCTAAGCACACTAGACCGATAAACTTAGCCAACAAGAATAATCATGATCAAATCATAATTTCAACGCAAAACACGAGCAATATCGTCATTAAAAACAAACAACTAATTTAACAAGAAATCCCAACTAAACTACTTAAGCAGATAAACATAAATTAAGAACGAGAAAATCGGTAAAAGGATTATACTAAATTACG
The DNA here is from genome assembly GCA_014905375.1 of Phtheirospermum japonicum. Classification (NCBI taxonomy): domain Eukaryota; kingdom Viridiplantae; phylum Streptophyta; class Magnoliopsida; order Lamiales; family Orobanchaceae; genus Phtheirospermum; species Phtheirospermum japonicum. The sequence continues at coordinate 2,255,878 of BMAC01000022.1, read as the reverse complement.
CTATTAAAGTTCAAGACCTAAGTACAACGAAATCAAAAGCTACACTATAAAAACAAATAAGAAAAGTTCAGAAACACTTATTATCTAGGAAATCAGCAGTCATCGAACGATCTTCAGTGATGAGAAACGGCCTTAAACGTCGAACAACATAGAAATGAAGAAATGACGAACTATTAAATCTAATCTTGCGTGAATTGAATAGGTGGCAAGAACCGAGGGTTATTGACAATCTCTGGACCTTTCCCCCTCGTCCCAGCACTCTCAAAATGAAGAAACCACCGGCCTTTTATAGATTTTCCGAAAATAACCGCTCAAACTATTGGAGCGTCGATCGACGCAGGCGCAGGCTGCTCGCGTCGATCGACGGAACTAGGATCGACGCTACTGCAAGTGTGCATCGACCAAGCGTCGGCGGTGCGTCGATCGATGCGGGCGCAGGTTGCGGGCATCGGCAGCTAGTGTCAGCATGACTCGGACACTGGGTAACCCAGTGTCAGCACAGTACATTGCTCGTCCAATCTTCGTCATCTCGAGCTATAACACTAAAATAAAGTAAAATTAGATTATCTCATATAAAATAAAGTAAAAACACATTAAACACCAAACGAGATGAAAAACAGCAAAAGGAAGAAAAACGATAAAAAGATAAACCTAAGCACCCTAAAAGCACACAACATACGATGAAAAAACACATTATAATCACATACAAATATGTACAAATCACAACTAATGTAGCATAAAAAAATTCAAAATTTAAAGTGAACAACATTTTTTTTTCTTTGATATAATAATTGACATTCTTAATTTTTTTTTGATAATTTTTTTAAAAAATATTTTTTATATTTGCTCGTGAAAATCGCGGGTTTTACACTAGAATAATTAAGAAAGGTGAAAATCGCGGGTTGGTTGTTACACAACTTGGAGATCGTATTATTGAAGTAAGGATTCTATCAAGCAATAATAATGGGACCAAGGTATATATTCCTCGAATGACATTGAGTCCCTCTGATAGTAGGGTGCCTTCCAGATTCCAAAGAAGACAATTTCCACTCATTGTATATTTCGCAATGACTATAAACAAGAGTTAGGGTCAAACTCTTTCCAATGTTGAGTTATATTTGCCAAGACCAGTTTTCAGTCACGGTCAGCTTTATGTTGCGATATCTCGAGTTAAGAGTCGTGAAGGGTTGAAGATTCTTTGCTGCAACGAAGATGGCATCATTATCAATAAGACATGTAATGTAGATTATAAAGAAGTCTTTCAGAATTTAAAATGGAGAAAAATATTCTTTACCTCCTGAACTATGACCATTTTGACACTTTGCCTCCTAAACTTTTTTTTCGTGCAAAGTACCTCCTAAACTATGCGAATTTTGCACTTAACCTCCTGAACTCACATTTTTGGTTGAAATTCTAGCCGGATCTCACTCGTGTGACATGCACGCTAACATATAAGGGGTAAAATTGACTTTCCATCTCTTCCTCATGACTCCTGCTCAAAACAATGGCATGTGAGCACTCGTGTGACCTATTAAGATAATGTTCATATTAATATATGTATACACGTAGGATTTGGTACCTACGTAGTACTCACGTGCCATTATTTTGAGCGGGATTCATGAGTAGGAGATGGAAAGCCAATTTTACCCCTTATATGTTATCGTGCATATCACACGAGTGAGATCCGGCTAGAATTTCCACCAAAAATGGGAGTTCGGGAGGTTAAGTGCAAAATTCGCACAGTTTAGGAGGTAATTTGCATGAAAAAAAAGTTTAGGAGGCAAAGTGTCAAAATCATCATAGTTTAGGAGGTAAAAAATATTTTTCTCTTTAAAATGAGAAATAAATCTTATTTCTCGTACAATTTATTTACTTGCTTTATCCGGTATTTATTAATTGATAAATTTTATAACCATAAGAATTTCTGGGGATTGTTTTGAAAATTTAATTTTCTTTAGCACAAACAATTATGAGTTAGCACAAACAATATTTTATTTATTTTATTTTATTTTTTAATATTGAAATAAAAATAGGTCATTTCTGTAATTTTGGACGTGCATTGTTATCATTCTTAATGTTTGGTCTTTTGATGTTTTTGATGAATAATTCATTTTACATGCTATCAAGCCAGACAAACCTCATCGGGCTATCTGTGAAAGGATGCAGAATAAATTCAGATGATGATGAAATGGTTATAAAATGTTCCAGGCTTGAATCCCTTAGTTTAGATGAAGTTTGCATATCATCTGGTATGGTTTCTAATATAATTTCGAGCTGCCCCCTGATTGAAAACCTGTCATTATTGTCCGATACTTATCCGCACTATGAGTATGATGATGATGAGATTGAGAACAATGGATATGTAGAAGAAGAATAGTGCTTATGATTTTGTTTGAGTTGATGTATTTTTTGAAATTAAATTTCAAAATGTGAAATTTCATTTTGGAGAATAATATCTCAACACTAGAGCTGCTGATTGTTGTACATTTTGTCTCAAGAATATATATTTTTATTTTCAGAGTTTTCGGAGGCATTGCTGGAAATGGGGAATTGTCTACTGGAGAAAACTACAATGCATAATAATGGAGAAAGCAGTAAGTGAGCCAATTTATCCTACTTCAAGAAGCTACTTTAGTTATCTTTAGCACTGATGTATGAGATGGTCAAATTGCAATTATGTTTCTAAGTTTCTCATAGATCAATATGGTTGACTTTTATTGTTTCATAAATTTTCACACACACACACAAACATATACATATACATATATATACATACATACATACATACATACATATATATATATATATATATATATATATATATATATATATATATATATATATATATATAATAGTATTAAGGGTTCCTACTTTCTTTTTCATTTAAATTTTCTAATATGATGAACAACGATTTCTTTTTCGTATTTTATGTTATATTATTATTTATTGTTTGCTTTATGGATCTAGGATGAACAATAAGAAGCAAATACTTCTATACACCTTTTTGTTTCTTAGAGATTTTATATTCGTTCTTTTCAATCGTGATTTATACTTACAGCGGGTGGAGAAGGTTGGGAGCAACAGATAAATAAGAAACAAAAATCCTATATTGTGGTTTTTTCAATTTGCATGCGAATTTCTTTATTTTGTTTAATTAATATTAATTTGTTGTTTTTGTTAGATTTTTTTTTTTCAAATCACAGGGTTCCAAAATATTATTTTTATTTGATTGGGCTAATTTCAAAGATCTTATTTACATTTTGATCAGATTGTTAAAGTCGGATTTGCTTAGTTTAAAGAGTTTATAACAGTTCGAGGTGCGTCTACAATTTATTTGGATACAATCTTTGTTTCGATCCTTTTATTTTGTTTCTTTAATTGTTAATTCAATTTTTGTTCGAATCCAGCGACTTTGAAGAAGTGAAGGTAAATATCTTAAAGAAGAAAATAAATATTTAATCAATATATGAAATGTGGTGTTTTGAGAATTACGAGGATACAAGTTTGGGAGTTGAATTTAGAGGCCATTTATTAATGGAAAAAAATACTCTAATTTTCAATATTTTCCAAATTATGCATTCGATCTTTTATTTTATAATTTAGTCAACTTTTCCTTTTATGATTTTGGTTTTGTTATTTACATCATAAATTAATACTACCGATTATAGCTATGCATATAGTGATAAGACTTGATGATTAAGCTAAAATTAAGGAAATCAATGATCATTGTCAAAAATCTGTATAAATTAATGCGAAACTGAAATTAGGGAGAAACTTGATTGTCATTGAACGTTGTCTAAAATTATGGAAAACAATTAATTTAGCCACTAAATCGAATTAATTATGTAATATTTATGGAAAACAATTAATTAAATTCTTCATCATTTTTGTTAATCACATAATACGTAGTCAACTTTTCCTTTTATATTTTCTGTTTTGTTATTTACATCGTAAATTAACATTTCCATTATATACATACTAAATATATATTTATTCAATGAAATTTAACCATGCCATTAATTTAATAAATACTTATACCATATATAACTAGTATTCTTGATACCATAATGCTAAATAGTATATTTAGTTGCTATAATTACGTTTGATTATAATGGAGTGTTCCATAATCATATATATTCTTACAAAATTAATCTAAATACATTAGTATAAATACCGTAACATTATCTTATTATTGTAATTATTGTCATATATAGGCAGCAACAACAGATTGTAATATTCATATTGAACAAGATAAAGGGACTAGAATATAATCGAATTAATCCTCTAAATTGGATTAATTCTGATTATGGTAATACAGTAATTATGGTATATATATTAATATGATCATGCAATCAATCTTATTATTTTTAGCTTAATCATAATTGATTGTAGATCTTAATATTCGTTCATTATGGTATTTGGTCAATCAATCTAATTATATTATCATTTTTTTATCGTATTGATCACAAAGCAATTCCCTTTGCCATGTTTAGATTTCATTAATTATAATATCCATCAATTAATTAAAATAAATATTCCACATTCCATATACAGTTTTTGGTTGCCAGATTTACTAACAAGAACTAATTGATTTAACAAAAATAGCGTATCCAATTTTGTAAGAACTAGTGTGAAAACCCGCGTATTACGCGGGCATATCGAGTAATTACACAAACAATAATAAAATTTATCAATTAATAAATACCGGATAAAGCAAGTAAATAAATTGTACGAGAAATAAGATTTATTTCTCATTTTAAATTCTGAAAGACTTCTTTATAATCTACATTACATGTCTTATTGATAATGATGCCATCTTCGTTGCAGCAAAGAATCTTCAACCCTTCACGATTCTTAACTCGAGATATCGCAACATAAAGCTGACCGTGACTGAAAACTGGTCTTGGCAAATATAACTCAACATTGGAAAGAGTTTGACCCTAACTCTTGTTTATAGTCATTGCGAAATATACAATGAGTGGAAATTGTCTTCTTTGGAATTTGGAAGGCACCCTACTATCAGAGGGACTCAGTGTCATTCGTGGAATATATACCTTGGTCCCAATATTTTTTCTTGATAGAATCCTTGCTTCAATAATACGATATCCAAGTTGTGTAACAATTAACCCGCGATTTTCACCTTTCTTAATTATTCTAGTGTAAAACCTGCGATTTTCACGGGCAAATATAAAAAAATATTTTTAAAAAAAATTATCAAAAAAAAATTAAGAATGTCAATTATTATATCAAAGAAAAAAAAAATGTTGTTCACATTAAATTTTGAATTTTTTTATGCTACATTAGTTGTGATTTGTACATATTTGTATGTGATTATAATGTGTTTTTGCATCGTATGTTGTGTGCTTTTAGGGTGCTTATGTTTATCTTTTTATCGTTTTTCTTCCTTTTGATGTTTTTCATCTCGTTTGGTATTTAATGTGTTTTTACTTTATTTTATATGAAATAATCTAATTTTGCTTTATTTTAGTGTTATAGCTCGAGATGACGAAGATTGGACGAGCAATTTACTGTGCTGACACTGGGTTACCCAGTGTCCGAGTCATGCTGACACTAGCTGCCGACGCTCGCAACCTGCGCCCGCATCGATCGACGCACCGCCGATGCTTGGTCGACGCACACTTGCAGTAGCGTCGATCCTAGTTCCGTCGATCGACGCATTGCCTGGTCGACGCGAGCAGCCTGCGCCTGCGTCGATCGATGCACTGTCGACGCTCCAACAGTTTGAGCGGTTATTTTCGGAAAATCTATAAAAGGCCGGTGGTTTCTTCATTTTGAGAGTGCTGGGACGAGGGGGAAAGGTCCAGAGATTGTCAATAACCCTCGGTTCTTGCCACCCTTTAAATTCACGCAAGATTAGATTTAATAGTTCGTCATTTCTTCATTTCTATGTCGTTCAACGTTTAAGGCCGTTTCTCATCGCTGAAGATCGTTCGATGGCTGCTGATTTCATAGATAATAAGTGTTTCTGAACTTTTCTTATTTGTTTTTATAGTGTAGCTTTTGATTTCGTTGTACTTAGATCTTGAACTTTAATAGCGTAATTTAGTATAATCCTTTTACCGATTTTCTCGTTCTTAATTTATGTTTATCTGCTTAAGTAGTTTAGTTGGGATTTCTTGTTAAATTAGTTGTTTGTTTTTAATGACGATATTGCTCGTGTTTTGCGTTGAAATTATGATTTGATCATGATTATTCTTGTTGGCTAAGTTTATCGGTCTAGTGTGCTTAGGGTCGTTTAGAACCATCGGGATTGACAACCCCGATCGTGGAGACGATTCCGGCACACTAGACCCTCGCTTTTATTAATCGTTTTTTTTAAAAGCCTTTTATTTTCTTGCTCATAGATGTTAGAATTCTTGAACCAAATTTGATCGCGTGTTTAGTTTAGTTTAGTTTTTAATTTCTTTTCTATGTACGTAAAAAATCGAACACCAAAATAGTTTCTGATTAGTCTTCCTTGTGATTCGACTCGAGTCAGCTTATCGCCTACAATAGTTCCGTTCTCTTGCGGATGAGCTTTTTATTTTTTAAAACAAAAAAGTTCGATTCAAAATTTGGCGTCGTTGCCGGGGAAGTCTAAAGGCTACGATTATTGGTGTTTGCTTTTATTTGTGTGTTTGTGTTAGTATTTGTTGTTGAATTTTGTTTTGTTTATTTTTATACTTTTTGGTACGTTTAATCTCGATTTTTGAGTATTGTGCTTTGTAGCCACATTTTTGAAGACTCAATATTATTTTGATTGTGGATGGCTAATTATCGAGTTAGTTCGCCATATGATGACCCTTACACTCCAACTATCGATTGTCAAGTCCCTCCATCGTATTATGATCCGTATGCTCCGAGCGGTCAAGAATGAGCCTATGCTTTTGACTATCCCGGCCCATGTCCTTCATATTGCTGTAATCCGAGCATGGATTCTTATGCATCGTCTCGTGGGTATTATGATCCGGGTCTAGAGACGTTAAATAAGCGCTTCTTGGGAGGCAACCCAAGCCCCTGTTTAACTTTATTTGTTTTTACGTGTTTTTGTTTCTTTTGTTTCTGTTCCCCTTCGATGTTGAGGCCCGTTGGACAATTTTCGACGCTCGACTCATCACCACAAGCGCGATTTCAGGGACGTATCTCTCTTTCTCTTACCTTTTACCATACTTAGCTTAATTTTCTTGTATTATACAATGTGGGCATTTTATGGTTTAAGTGGGGGGGGGGTTGTCCTTGGTTTGGTTAGTAAATTCTTGTATGGTTGCTTGTGATTGATTCGAGTTGTGTGTATTAATATTGACTGGAACCTTGACGAAGTGACGTGGTTAGATGCTTTGGTTAGGATATTTAGATTTCCGTTCGAACAATAGTAAAATTGTGGGGAATGAAGTGTAAATAGTCTATGAAGTGTTTTGTCCTCTATTCTATTCTTGTTTGTTCCAAAGAGTCGAATACTCTCTACTAGCCCCATTTTCAGTTAACCTCTATAGGATTTTACGTAATTTTTTTATTTATTTTGGAGATGTTAAAACTCCACGTGCGTTATTTAAGAATGTTATCAGTTGCACTTAACAACATAAGATTGGAGTCAATGAACTCTCGCTTTTGATGTATGTATATTATGCTTGTTTTGTACCTCATCTTTATGGGTACCTATTAAAAAAAAAAAAGAAAAAAAAAGAAAAAAAGAAAAGAAAAAAGAAAGAAATAATAAGTACAAGAAGAGAAAACCTTGTACAAGTTGAGTTCTTATTTTTATTTTTATTTCTTAGATTGTATTGTTAAAGAGGTGTATAGATGACTGGGCTAGTCGGGTGACGATTTGGCGGTTTGAGCAGGGATAGACTTTGGCCGAGGCATGGATGGGTGATGTAAATGGAGGTCAACTCGTTACTTTTAGGTGTTCGGAAGCTAGTCTAAATCTCTTATCTCAACGTTATCATGTCGTCCTTTTAGTTGAGTTTTTAGTCGATCTAATGCATTAACTTCTTGAATCATATGGATGCATTAGTAATTAAGTCATCGGGTAATTAGCTTTTCCTTGTCTACGTCTAGATTAGATTTTACTTGAGGACAAGCAAAAAGCTAAGTGTGGGGGAGTTGATTTGTACATATTTGTATGTGATTTTCATGTGTTTTTGCATTGTATGTTGTGTGCTTTTAGGGTGTTTAGGTTTATCTTTTTATCATTTTTCTTCCTTTGATGTTTTTCGTCTCGTTTGGTGTTTAATGTGTTTTTACTTTATTTTTATGAAATAATCTAATTTTTCTTTATTTTAGTGTTAGCTCGAGATGACGAAGATTGGACGAGCAATGTACTATGCTGATACTGGGTTACCCAGTGTCCGAGTCATGCTGACACTAGCTGCCGACGCCCGCAACCTGCGCCCGCGTCGATCGACGCACCGTCGACGCTTGGTCGACGCACACTTGCAGTAGCGTCGATCCTAGTTCCGTCGATCGACGCATTGCCTGGTCGACGCGAGCAGCCTGGCCCTGCGTCGATCGACGCACTGTCGACGCTCCAGCAGTTTGAGCGGTTATTTTTGGAAAATCTATAAAAGGCCAGTGGTTTCTTCATTTTGAGAGTGCTGGGACGAGGGGGAAAGGTCCACAGATTGTCAATAACCCTCGGTTCTTGACACCCTTTCAATTCACGTAAGATTAGATTTAATAGTTCGTCATTTCTTCGTTTCTATGCCGTTCGACGTTTAAGGCCGTTTCTCATCGCTGAAGATCGTTCGATGGCTACTGATTTCCTAGATTACTAGTATTGTACCCGTGCGTTGCACGATAATTTTTTATTTTATTTAAAATAAAAAGAATTATTTAAATGTATTAAAATATTTAAATAAGTAATTGTATATATGTATACTTAAATTATATATATCTCTCTGTGTGTATGTATATTTCGGTAAGAACCATCACTGGTTCTCACACCAGAGATGGTTTTACCATAACTGCTCCCTATATATAAATTATCTAAATATTATTTAAAGATCGAATAGTATTCAAAATGATATAACCTAATTCATAAAAGGACTGTTATTAGACGAAATATACTTTACAAATTATGATAAATTTCCTTATACACAACATTTGTAGTTTTGTTAACATGTTTATTCTCATCATCATTTGAAGTCAAGACTTGCATGCATTATCAGAGT